>VZQC01009446.1:1370908-1412863 GCA_009823505.1 Rhizomys pruinosus
ACAGAAAGGGAACAAATAAACAATCTAACAGCAGCTAAAAACAGTTGAGAGACAAACAAATGAACCTAAACCCAACAGAACGAAGAAATAACAAAAATCAGAGCAGAAATCAATGAAATAGAAACAAAGAAAACAATACATAAAATGAACAAATCCAAAAGCTGATTATTTGAAAAGATAAACAAAATAGACAGACTTTTAGCCCAGTTAACCAAAGAGAGAGAGAGAGAGAGAGAGAGAGAGAGACGCCATCAATAGTATTGTGATGAAAGGGGAAACATCACAACAGACAAAGAAAAGATCCAGACAATCATACAAGAATACTTCAAAAACCTATAATCCACTAAATTTGAGAACCTAAGAAAAATGGATGAATATCTGAAATCCTGGGACCCAACAAAGCTAACCAAGAAGAGACTGACAGTTTTTTGTTTTGTTTTGTTTTGTTTTGTTTTTTATGTTTATCTGTCATATATATATATATATATACATATATATATATATATATGTGTGTGTGTGTGTGTGTGTGTGTGTGTGTGTGTATATATATATGCTGTCACTAACCAAAATATTATATAGAATATGACTAGTTCTTTTAGGCCAGTGTATTTTTCGAGTGGTTTGTTACATAGCCATAAACGACTAAAACACTTTCCTTCCAACAGTTAGAGAAAAAAGTATGATTGAGGTCCAAGTGATAAAACATGCACCTTCACTTCAGGCTTCATCAGAAATCAGTGGCTCTGGCTGCGGAGGTGGCTCATCAGGTAAGAGCACTCAGTGGTCTTCCAGAGGACCCAGATTCAGTTCCCAGTGCCTACATGGCAGAACATAACTGTCTCCAACTCCAGTTCCAGGGTTTCTGGCACCCTCTTCTGGCCTTGTCAAGTACCAGGCACAAACACAGTACACATGCGTATGCATGTGTAGCAGCCAAAGACTCATACGTATAAAATAAAAATAAATGAACCTTCCAGCCTGATCTTTCCACCGTTCTGTGGACTCTGAGCTATCTGCCTTAATTTGAGTTCCCTCAGAAGGAAAGACCAAGATAAGGATATGGCACAGGACATAGGAAGGAAAGAGAATAGCACAGAGAAGGAGAAGTGAATTGGTATAAGCAATGGGGTTGAGACCTCCTGGCCACCTACTGAGAAATTGTAAAAATGAAGCACAGAGACTCCCTAAAAGGACAAGGATCAGAGCATCCAGCATGCATCTGTTCAGACTTACATTCCACAGCACTAACTTTCCAGTGCTTCCAGCTGCCCTGTGAAGGGACTGGGCAAACTTTGGGGGTTAAAGAAAAGGTTCGAGTAGGAAAAAGGGACAGAAACAGAGGACAGTGGGGGTAAGAGACAGTCCATGTGTAGTGGGAATGACAGCTAGAGCCACCATGGAAATCAGTGGCGTCTTTGGAGATCTAAGATGAACAGAAAAGGAGTCTGCTGTTACCCACCCTCTCTCTGCCTGCATACAGGCCAATGTTAGCAACTGCTTCTCTGAGAGGAAGATGGGACAAAGGCTCTAATTAGAGTGCTTGCCTATTTCCATGATATAAAAACTCCTATTCCAGTGGACTCAGTTCAGCTTGCCTATTTCCATGATATAAAAACTCCTATTCCAGTGGACTCAGTTCAAGCTACCATAGCATCAACTGGTTCTCAATATACCTGCAAATCTGATGATTGTCATCAGCCTATGACTGCTTATTGGTTTCTACTAAATTCCTTTTCCAGGGGCTGGAAGGCTCGGTTGGTAAATCCTTGCTGCACAAGTGTGGAAACCTGAGTTCAGCCCCCAGCACTCATGCAAAAAGCTGGCTGCAGAGGCACCTACCTGTAATCCCAGTGTTGCAGAAGCTACACAGGGATCCCTGAGGCCCACTGGCCAGCCAGTCTAGCTGAACTACTGAGCTCCAGGCTCAGTAAGAGACCTCATCTCAAAACAATAAGGTAAGGATTGGTGAAGGAAGACACCTAATGTCGACTTCTGGCTCAACATTTATGCACACACAAGTAACCAGCACATCCATGAACACCTATGCCCACATACACATACACATACACAAAAACTAAAAAGTCCTCTTCTGCATAGTCTAACTTAATGTGCTAAACTAAAATCTTGCATATTGCAAATCAACTGCAAGAAGAAAGACTCACGTAGGTGGGAAACCAAGACTTGGGTAAAGCCTGCAGTCTGGCATTGTAGGCCGATGCTTTAGGGCCCTTTCTCCAGAATAAAATGACTCTGAGTCTTTTCCACATCTCAGAGTGTAATTCCTGACCCCACAACTAGAAAATGCCATTGCAGTCTCTAAGAAATTTGGGGAAAGGATGGGGTAAACAATAACAGAAACCTGGCAACAAGAAACTATGTTCAATGTCACAAAATTCTCCCTGCCTGAAAATCAAATCCCCTATGTCCATTTAAATGTTTTTCCACCAGTTTTATTCTTAGCAGAAGCAGAACAATTGTCCACAGCCTTCTGTAAAGTAACCTTTCAGATACTTGAAGGCTCTTCTTCTTCTGGGGAAACAATCCAAGGTTGCCCTTTTGTCAGAAATGCAATTTTCTGACACTTTAACCTTCTCAGGGCATTCTTCCAGACCCTCGCCCTCATTCTACATGTCCTCATTAGCTGTGGAACCCAGGCCTGGACCCAGGCTTCTTGCTGAGTGTTGGCTGCAGAAGAGAAAAAGGATGAGAAAGGGGCCTCTCAGCGGCCGGGTAGCCAGGGCTATGGACAGGACTGGTCACTAGCTCTCCCTCCAACCCAACACAGTCAAGACCCAGCAAGAGCGCCATCATCAGAACAGAAGTCTCAGGCTTCCTGACCTGATGCTTCCCCCTCTCAGACAGAACAGAGGCCCTTGAGCTATCAATCACTTCCTCATTTCTAAAGCCAAATACCTTGCTGTCATGGGTTCAGGACAAACTCTATTCCTACCAAACACTAGTACACTGGAATATTGTTCAGGTCCCAAAAGACACACCCACCCGAGAGAAGTTTTTAAGTCTTAGAAGGGATACTAAACTTAAGAACACATCACAAGGGGTTGGAGAGATGGCTCAACAGTTAAGAACTCATCCTGGGGCTGGAGAGATGGCTCAGTGATTAAGAGTCCTGGCTGCTCTTGCAGAGAGCCTAAGTTTGATTCCCAGCATCTGCATGGCAGCTAACAACCATCTGTAACTCCAGTTCCAGGGGAATCCAACCCCCTCTTCTCACCTCCATGGGCATCGGATGATACTGTGCCCTTACATACATGCAGGCATCGCACCCATGCACACAAAATAAAAATAATAAAATATTTTTTTAAAAGAACACATCCTGGGCTGGAGAGATGGCCTAGCGGTTAAGAGCGCCGACCGTTCTTACAGAGGACCTGGGTTCGATCCCCAGCACCCACATGGCGGCCGAGAACCGTCAGAAACTTCAATTCCAGGAGAACTCCAGTTCCAGGGGAATCCAAGACTCTCTTCTGACCACCGCAGCATTGCACGACATGGGTGCACAAACTTGCATGCAGACAGTACATTCATACACATACAGAAATAAATAAAATTTATAAAAAAAAATTTTTTTTAAATAAATAAAAGAACACATCTTGATCTTACAGATGACTCAGTTCCCAGTGCCTACATCAGGCAACTCACAGCTGCCTGCGACTCCAGGTCCAGGAGATCCGGTGTCTTTTTCTGGCCCTCGTGGGCACATGCACTCATGTGCACATACGCATGCAGACACACGCACACTACTTTTAAATAATAAGTAAAAAAGAACACATCACAAAAATCTAAGGCTTTTTTAAGCTTTGTCTCTCATGGATGCTCACATTCAAACCCAAATGATGTTCCTAAACAATAGCTTCAGTCCAGTTCAGTTGACACCAGATTAAATAAAAAATATGAGTCATATGTCTAGTTTTACCTTTTTTTAAATTTTTTTTATTTCATTTATTTCCGTATGTGTATGAATGTATTGTCTGCATGCAAGTCTTGCACCCATGTCGTGCAATGCCACAGAGGTCAGAAGATGGTGTCGGACTCCCCTGGAACTGGAGTTCTCCTGGAATTGGAGTTCCAGACAGCTCTCGGCCGCCATGTGGATGCTGGGGATCGAACCCGGGTCCTCTGCAAGAGCGGTCGGCGCTCTTAATCGCTAGGCCATCTCTCCAGCCCCTAATTTTACCTTTTTTAGTGGCTATGTTTCCTTTTGAGATAAAGTCCTATGTAGCCCAAGCTAGCCCATAGCTCACTATATAGCCAAGAATGGCCTTGAACTTCCGATCTTCCTTCTTCTGCCTCCTGAGTGCTAAGGTTATTGGCCTGCATTGCCTCTGTCAGTTTATGTGATGTGCATGTTAGATTAGATGCTGTTCCAACTGAGGTGCATGACTAGCCTCCTGTGATGGCCATATGAGAGATAAAATTCATATTCATATATTTTATTTAACTGAATATGTCATTTCCATATGTAATCACTATTCTCAAAACACTAAGATACTGTACTCTTTTCAGACAGGGTCTCCCTGGAGCCCCAGCTGGCCTAGAACTTACTGTGTAGTTCAGGCTGTCAGTCTCCCAGAGATCCACCTCACTCTGCCTCCTGAATGCCACTACTCCCAGCTTCATCCTTTTTTCATAATAAACCTTCAAAACCTAGTGTATATTTACACTCACATCTCAGCTCCATTTGGCTTCTAACCACACATGTCAAGCACCATGCTAGGTAGCACAGGTTAAAACTACTGACGTTCTAAGAACAGTCCCCGGAGCAGCCACATCAACTATTGAAAGGATTTTCCTTTCCCAAGAAAAGAGTACAAGCTGGCCTTTTGGGAACTTGTTAGAAATGAAAAAATTCGGGGCTGGAGAGATGGCTTAGTGGTTAAGAGGGCCAACTGCTCTTGCAGAGGACCCGGGTTCGATCCCCAGCACCCACATGGAGGCTGAGAACCGTCTGTAACTCCAATTCCAGGAGAACTCCAGTTCCAGGGGAATCCGAGACCCTCTTCTGACCTCCGCCGCATTGCACGACATGGGTGCACAAACCTACATGCAGACTGTACATTCATACAAATGAAAATAAATAAATAAATAAATAAATAAATAATTTTAAAAAAGAAATGCAAAAATTCAGGGACCACATCAGAATGACTGAGTCAGAAACTCTGTGTGCTGCTGGGCAGTGGGTGCTTTAACAAGGCCTCCAGGTGGGTGTAATGCACACCCAGGTCTGAAAACTGTGGATGTATGTATCGCCATACCAGAAATGCTGAACCGGCTTTTGCTTCCCGGCATCACCAGTGTCTAATGGGGATATGAATCTTTAAGAAACTAACTTTCTGCATCTCCCTGTTGCTAGGGAGCCTATAATAGCAAATCTTCCCATGAGATATGTTTTTTTTTTATTTTTATTTTTGTGCCAATTAAATGAGTTTTCAATTGGCATGCTCTTCTTTTTCAAATGATCCATTTTATCCTTCTTTAACCTTGGTCTTTGGGATTGACTCCTTCATCTTTGTGGCCCTTTATAGTAACCACAACGTCATGAGCTACACTAATAATAATAGTATTTGCTGTCTATTTGAAGTTCAAATTTACCTGGGAATTCTGTATTTTTTCATTATTTCTTTAACTCTGCGTATGTGTCTGCATGTGGGCATGTTCACATGTTCACAGCCATCAGAGGCACTGGATCCCCTGGAACCGGATGGAGTTCCATACATTGTGAGCTACCGCCCGATGCAAATGCTGGGAGTCAAACTCAGGTCCTCAGGGAGAGCAACACAAACTTAATCACTGAGCCATCGCTCCAGCCCCAGGAATCTTGTATTTTTTTTTTATAAATCTTTTTAAATTTTCTTTATTTTTTATGTGTATGAGTGTACTGTCTGCATGTAGATTGGTGCACCCGTGTCGTGCAATGCCTCGGAGGTCAGAAGAAGGTGTCGGATTCCCCTGGAACTGGAGTTAAAGATGATTCTTAGCCGGAATGTGGGTGCTGGGAATCAAACCCGGGTCCTCTGCAAGAGCAGTCGGAGCTCTTAACCGCTGAGCCGTCTCTCCAGCCCCGAGTCTCAGATTTTTTTATCTGATGAATCTATTAGTGTTCTTTTCATCCTTCTGACCCTGCATTCCTCCATGGCCAAATCCTGAAGGTCTCCTGGGTCTGCAGTACTAGAAGCAGAACTGAAGGCCTGCAGTCTGATTCCCCATCAACTTGACTTAAACTCTGGATAAAGCCAGCTGCCCAAATGCTCTCCTGGACTTTCCAAGGATGGCTTTGCTGCCTTCCAGTGAGTGCCAGCTGCCTCTCAAGATCAAGCTCTTATGTAAGAAAAAAAATCAAATCAAACAAAGCGAACAGTGTCAGTCAATCAGAGCTGCACAAATGCACCCACTTAGCTCCCAGCTCAAATTGGACCTCCAGATTTGCGCTATTGAAAAGGAAATTGGCCTCACTCATTTTAAAACAGCCCCAAAGTAGGGAAATTAATACAGAAGACGCCAAGTCATAATGAAATCTGGCACCGGTAGTGGGCTGTGTGGCATCATCCAATTACAGCAAGCATAGACACTGCCCAGGGGGAGAAGCCAGTCTGGACAACAGGCAAAATTAGGACCCTACACAGTAATTACCAGGGAGAGAGGAAATGTGTTAGGATGGTACAAAAATCACAGCTTGATGAATGTAAACACCCCAACAAATGCACAGGACTGCAGAACTCTAAAATAAATGTTATCCATGCATACCAGACCGTGAGCTCCTCCTACTGACAAAACCCCCGTAAAGCCACACCCTGGCTTCTTCCATTAGCCCAGTGTGGCCCCTGTGTAAACCCATATTGCTCGTGAACAGATCCAGGTCTGGAAGACCCCATCCCTCTCACTAACCTGGTGCATTCTCCTCCTCCTGGTAGACGATGCAGAGCCATGGCTCGAGCACTGAGTGAGCAATAAGCTCCATAAAACCTTGATCTGCCAGGAAACCAAAATGATATCAAGACCCTGGGGTTGAGAAGAAACTTGACAGTGACAGAGAAAGTGGAGAACAGCAGGAACACAGAGCGAGCTCATCCAGTATCGGTGTGCATGGAGGGAACAAGCAACTGATGAGGAAGAAATGTTCCGAGGCTCTGGATTCTGCCTGAGTGTGTAATCAGATAAAATTGTTAGTTATCCTCAAAATCTTTCCCAAACTTGGGGGAGCATAAATATGTACAGAATGAAATGGCTCTGACCTGATCTTTCAGTTCACACTTTCATCTTGGAGTCAGCTAAAAGATATAGGTATAGACTTCAACTCAATATTAAGGTAAGATGTGACCCATTGGGCTCTCAGAGCAGCACCTTGGCAGTTAGAAAGAACATTTTACCTGGTTTTGGTAGTAGCGTAATGCTGGCTTCATAGAAGGAATTTGGGAGAAGTCCCTCCATTTGTATCCTTCTAAACAATTTAAGTAGTAATGGTTGTAAGTCTTTACGAAATATTTTATAGAATTCTGCCGTGAATCCATCCGGGCCTGGGCATTTTTTGGTTGGGAGGCTACTTATTACATCTTCGATTTCTTCCTGTACTATTGGTCTGTTTAGGCTGTCGATCTCTTCTTGGTTGAGCTTTGGTGATTCCCAGGATTTCAGATATTCATCCATTTCTTCTAGGTTTTCAAACTTAGTAGAATATAAGTTTTTGAAGTAGTCCCGTATGATTGTCTGGATCTTTTCATTGTCTGTTGTGATATTTCCCCTTTCATCACAGATTCTATTGATTTGGAGTTGTTCCCTCTTTCTTTTGGTTAACTGGGTAGAAGTCTGTCTATTCTTGTTTATTTCTCTCAACGAACCAACTTTTGGATTCATTGATTTTTTGTATGGTTTTCTTTGTTTCTATTTCATTGTCTCCGCTCTGATTTTGTTATTTCTTCTTGTCTTGCTTCCCGCCCCTTTAGGGTTCATTTGTTGCGTCTCTCAAAGTATTTTTCAGTGAATCCCACAGTGCCCCTCAACAGACGAGGGTAAGAGAACATGTGGTACCATGTATACAATGGGACATACTATGCAGCAGTAAAGAAGGGAACAACATCAATGAAATTTGCAGGTAAAGTGGATGGAGCTGGAAGACTTTATGCTTAAGTGAAGTAACACAGTCCCAGAAAACAAACGACGAAATTATGTTCCCTCATATGTGGATGCTATAACCAAAACCCACGATATAAAATTTTCTCATGGAGAGGGGATGCATAGTAAAAGAATCAACAGAAAGACTGCATCAGAAAATGGACTGAAATTGGTGAATTGGGAAGGGGGATGGGTGGGAGGAGGGACACGGGTGTATATTCGATTAAGGCATTATTTAATTGACGTGAGCTCAGCAAGTACCCGGTTTGCCTAGACACTGTCTACAAGGACAACATGTTGTTTTAGGACTTAGTAAAAGTAAACGGTATATTAAACAACATTGGATTTACAGAATCTGTTAAAAATGGTAAATGCAATCTGCATTAACATGGAGATATAAATTCGCATGTTGCCCACATTTGCTTTACAATAAAATCTGGTCGAGCAGAGAACTTTGGGATTGACCACATACAAATATTCTCTATAATTTCCCTGTTTGTACAGTATCACCTTTGTAGCATTCTCTTTAAGATGATTTAACGTAAAAATAAGTTTGCTGGGGCTGGAGAGATGGCCTAGCGGTTAAGAGCGCTGACCGCTCTGCAGAGGACCCGGTTCGATTCCCCAGCACCCACATGGCGGCGCGACCGTCCGGAACTCCAATTCCAGAGAACTCCAGTTCCACGGGGAATCCGACAACCCCTTCTGACCTCCGCGGCATTGCACGACACGGGTGCACAAACCTGCATGCAGACTAGTACATTTGATACACATACAGAAAAATAAAGTTAATAAAAAAAAAAAATTAAGTTTGCTCCCAAGTTATCATATATAGTCACCCAAAACATCATGGGTGAATTTTGATGAAATCTGTGCCTTGACTCCACAATATAGTCATGTATATACCAACTGTCTTCTGGAGACTCATACGCTAAAAAAAAAAAAAAAAGGGGGGGGGATTACAGACAGACATGGAACCTTTTCTAAACCTTGCAATTCAAATCTTAAAACTAACTATGGGAAAGATTTGTTTGTTCCAACAGCTCAAAACGATCACCAACTTAACGCTGAGAAGAAAAGATACAGGTTCTGCATTGAGTAGGATGTACAAAAAGTGGCAACGGAAAGGCTGACCCGTCTGAACATTCAAAGGAAGAAAAGCCTCAGATGCCATAAACACTGAACCCCTCTGTGGATCCTTACATGTAAAACTAGTTATAAGCGTCCTAATGAAACTTCCTTCTGGTGCCACAAAGGTTTGATATGAGAGAACTTTATATGACGATTATGAGGTCGTTCCCCAACTGTAAATTGGAGCACAACTTTGTAGGGGTAATCTCTTTATAAAACCGGTAAAACTGCTTTTCTTTTAATTGACTACTAGACATGGGGAACTGTGGAGGGATTACTCCCTGCTCAGAACCAAATATAATACTAAAGTCCTAGGGCATGTCTCAGTCAAATAATGATTAATACAGGAGCTCTGACATCAGAATGGATTGTTTTACCAGGTGGATGTTGGCCCGGGGATCCAAGGCCCTCACACAAAGGTAAGGGCTCCTTGCCTCTAAGTGGGATACCTACAGGAGGAGAGGCAATAAGACCTGCTGCCAAAGACCTGACACTAACACTGGGAGGGATGTATTGAGACCACACATGCAAGTGTACAGATGGCCCTGGAATGCCAGAGAGTGTTACCAAGGCCACTAAACCAATTAAAGCAATTAGGGGTCTCCCTGAGTCAAGCAAGACTCCACCGTCAGCTATACCTCACCTGCCTGGAGAATACTGTGCAGCAGAGGACAGCCATTGCCTGTAAATCCCAAATCTAATTGGCCATTGGCTTCTCCTTGGAGGAATACCCAGGCTTTGATGCCACAAGCTTACATCCTCTACAGGTTAGGAGATGTATATAAGCCACAGTAGACCCTTCATATGTTAAAGGGGGAAAATTGTTAATTCATGATTAACATACATCAAACATATGTGTCTATACAAAATAACCTACCATAACTATTATGCTGCTTCTTAAATACCCTATACTATCTCAATGCTTGTTCTTCGCTTAGAGGATCGAAAAGGTTATTCCTGGACAAACTGTCAGCCCATGAAGGGAATACAGTCCCAAGAAATTGACGAGTCCAAGTCAACAGCTCCAGAGAGAGTGGACTGTTTTACCATCTCATCCACCTGTGCCCCTTTTCTAAGCATCAGGGAACAAACCATGGCGGCAAGACGAGGCGTGGTAGAATGTAAGGGCTGCGATTGGAGGTGAATGGTGAAACATACAGCAATTAGTCTGGACACTCATTTGATCAACTGATTGAAAAACACCTGTCACCCCCCACTGGATGTGGGGGCTGTAGGTGTTTGGGCACCAACAGCCTGCAGATAGGTTTTTGCATGAGGTGCTTGTACTCAGGCTTATCACTTATTTGATAAAAAAATGAAAAAAAAAAACTGAGAGAAAAGTGCAGGACAGTTACGGCAGAATGGACTGATCTGGGATTGGGTGGGTGGGGTGGGGGGAAGGGGAAATAAGCCTGAACTGAATTGGAAAAAATGTATGAAATGCACAAAGCATCAATAAAAACTAATTTAATTAGAAAAAAAAAAGACACACACACAAAAAAATTAAAAATAAAAAAAAGAAACTGAAAAAAAAAAAAAGAAAGAACATTTTACAAAAGGCAGCAAAATGAGAGCAAGGATGACAGTGGTTGATCCATTTTCTAAGACTGGTGTGGTATGAAAGCAACAGCTCTGTTCAACATAAGAAATATGGGAAATGCACAGGTTGCAAGGACTCAAGGAATCAAAATTGCATCTGGAGGCCTTTAAGGGTGTATATGTGAAATGAACCTTGATATTTTGAGAATTCTTTCCCTGGGGACACATAAGCAATGTTTAAGCCCTCCTAAGGTCCCAACAACAAACCAAAGTATGATTCCACCAAAGTTCTTACAGAGCACGAGTGAGGAGGGGCTACTGGCAGGAGCCACACTGGGAAGTCTTTACCCAGCATGAATGACCCAGAGATGGAGGCCCTTTCCCTTAACTTCGCCTATATGCTATAGCACCTCCCGAGGCCATGTGCAATTAGAGCAGAACCACATACAAGTGGCTTAAAAGTGTGGCTGGAATCTCAGGTCTTCGAAGGTCCATGACTCCTTTCCTATGAGAAGTCAACAAGCCCAATCCTGATGGTCCTTTGTAAGTATGCACAACTGATCTAATGAAGATGGCAGTTGTTCTGCTTAGAGAATAGTGCTCTGTAGTTCTTCCTGATCTACAGAATGATGAAGTTGCATTTAGAAAACTCGAACTGGTTAGGGGGAAGAAACTACTTGGCTAACCTCCGTGGCATGACTCCTACCCGTGACAAAATATATTCCATGATCAAAGAACAGCAGCCCATGACTGAAGCTGGTGTTGATGTCAAGACTGCTGGGTATTTGCCTTGCCTGTTCCATGTTGGTTTTACTACAAAATTCAACACTAAGATATTAGACCTCCTGTGTTCCACACCCATAAGCCACTCAAATCTGGAAGACAATGATAAGAAGAAATCTTAGCCTGAGAGGTGCAGACAGATGATTTGAAAGAAATGGTCAGCAAATTGATTCCAGACATCATTAAAAAAGAATAGCAAGGGCTAGTCGGCCTGCTAGTCTTCTTCATAACACCTTCATTAGAAAGATTAAAACACTAAAGGAACCCAAGTATGAATGGGAAAAATTCATGCAAATTTGTGATGGGAGGTAATCATTCTGGGAAAACTACTGGGGAAAAGACAGGTGCTAAAGTAGAACAACAAACTGAGAGGGGTGAAACACCAAGGTGAGAATCTGTTTGTAATTCAAAGTTTTAATCATCGCAAATAAAACATCTTAGTCGTGGACTCGGGAGATGGCTCAGTCAATAAAGGGGCTGTCTTGCAAACACAAGGCCTTGAGTTCCATCCCCAGCATCTGTATAAAAAGCTGAGCACAGTAGCAAAAACATGGAATCCCAGTACTAGGGAGCCAGAGACAGGTGGGTCCCTGGAGCTCAGTGGCCAGCCAGCCTAGCCTAATGAGTGAATTAAAAGCCAGAGAGATTCAGGCTCAAAAAATGTGTTAGTTAACTTTTCTCATTGCTGTGATAAAATACCTGACAAAAGCAACTTAAGAAAGAAGTGTTTCACCAGGTGTGGTGGTGCACGCCTTTAATCCCAGCACTCAGAGGCAGAGGCAGGTGGATCTCTGTGAGTTCAAAGCCATCCTGGACTACAAAGTGAGTTCCAGGCCAGCTGGGGCTACAGGGAGATCCAGTCTCAAAAATACAAAAAGAGAGAGAGAGAGAGAGAGAGAGAGAGAGAGAGAGAGAGATGAATAATGACCGAGGAGCAGTACACACACACACACACACACACACACTTATTTGTGAAAAAGGATATAGAAATGACTTTAGTCATTGGTTTAGTTAAAAACAGAATAGCTCATGCCCAGCATGGTGGCACACACCTTTAATTCCCAGGCAGAGACAGGCAGATCTCTGTGAGTTCAAGGCCAGCCTGGTCTACAGAGTGAGCTCCAGGCCAGCTGGGACTAAAGGGAGACCCTGTCTTAAAAATACCAGAAAAAAAAAAAAACAGAGCAGCTCTTATTACAAATAAGGGTTAAATGCCAACTGAACTAATGTGATTTTATACTGTGTCATCTTCCAGAGGCCAACAGGAAAGAAAATAAAAAGATACAGCTTGGTTAAGCATCTCATATAGATGATGTAACAGGAAGGAAGAAAACTGCTCTCTTTTTATAAGCAAGGCATATTTTGAGCCAGGAAACTTAGGAGCCACACAGGATTTCTCTTAGAAAACTTTTCTTTGGGTTTAAAAAAAGGCATCAAAGTATCTGCTCTTGGAACAGCAGGCCCCTCAGAAATACCTTAAACAAAGAGAAGGTGAATTGCCTTGGCTACAGAAATGACAGAGCTTAAGGAGTTTGTTGGTGAGGGTCTGGTAATCACTGAAGGAAGGGATTTGAGGGACAGGAGACAAAGAAAAAAAAAGAGAAGAGAGAGCTGAATAAGAGAGGCTGGTGACTTAGGAGAAAAGTTAGAAATTCCCATACTAGAACGGCCAAAGCTGATAGAGCGGTCAGCCAAATATTGTCTGTAGTTGGTAATGTGATCCTAAATCTTTGGAAACATCTGCTATATACAAGATCTTTGTGTTGTTGGAACTTTGTGAATAGGAATAGAGGCCTTCTGCAACTTTCAAAATGATGTGGGGCAGAAAAAGAAAGATGGCTAGACATGGATTAGAACAAGATTTCCATCAGAAACCGGAAGTGAGTGAGGAGCAAGCACAAAGAACACAAGCCCTTTGGGAATCTGCAGCAATCCCAGATAGTCCCAGAAGCAGAAGGACTGGAGATTTGAACCAACAACTTTCTATTCTAATCTGCAGAAGCTAACACTGATATCAATTTAATAGGCTCTAGAGTTGCCTAGGAAACAAGCTTCCGGGCATGCCTGTGAGAGGTGCCCTACATTAGGTCAGACTCTAAGCATGCGTATGAGGGATTATTTAGATTAGGTTAATTGAGGTCAGAGGACTCACCATAAATAGGATCAGATCATTACATGGGCTGAGGAATGAGACAACATGCAAAAGAGAAAGCTACCTAGGAATGAACACTCAGCACTCTGCTTCCTGACACTGGATGCAAGGTGACTAACTGCCCCAAACCTTGACTTTCCAGCATGGTAGACTGTACCCTCCAACCGTGAGCCAAAATAAATCTTTTCTCCCTGAAATTGCTTTTGTCTGGCTATTTTATTGAAGCAACAGGAAAAGTAACTAACACAACAGCCAACACTGATCTGGTATTGGTTTGGTTCCAAAGCATGTATATCATTTCGACATCTTAGATAAGGCAAGTGATGCTGGTATTGATAGAGGTAAAGTAAAAGGTAAAATAAAGCGAGCGATGCAAGTATAAATAAATACTTTGTTAATTACACTATATAGATACAGCATGCTTTTGTCAATATGTGTATATGTCTGTGCGAGTTTACGTGAGCCATGCAGGTCCCTGAGAAGACTAGAAGATGTTGAGAACTGGAGTTACAGGTGGTTGATGCTGCCATGTGGATGCTGGAAATTGAATTTTGTAAGAGCAGTAATAGCTCTTAATTACTGAGCCATCTCTCCAGCTCCCTACATCGTGTTTTAAACCAGTTAAGAAGGAAGCTCTCAAACTAGAGTTCCCAAATTCAATCTCCAGCCCCAGGACTTCCTCATCAAGTGACCTTGACCATTTACCTAACACTCTCTGAACATTTTTCCCACCTATAAGTGGGAAAGAGGATAATAATAACAATAGCATCTTCCTTATAGAGCTGCTGTGGTGAATAACTGAGGTAATCATGTGTGTCTACTAGAGTTTCATTTCTAGAAATGACCAATTGGGTTGTTTGGGACCAACATTCCCACTGAGATGAATCAAAAAAAAAAAATAAAGAGCAAAATGTTTTTCAAAAGGAAAATCTATTTCGCAGCATTGGAGAGTTTTCAAGACAGAATTGGAGGTCAATTACTAGTTCTGAAGGTAAAAAGAAGGGGGGCTGATAGGTCAAGAAAGTAAGAGCAATCACAAGCCCATGGGTCCAAAGGGGGGTGGGGTCAAAAGTTTGATTTACATATGGCTCATATGCTAGAACCCTGATGTTAGTTGGGAGAGCCTTTAAACGGTGAGGCCTACTCAGAAGTAATGAGGTCGGGGGGCTCTACCCAAGAACAGATGCCGCATTTCAAGAACGTATGACTTATAGAAGTAGACTCATTCTTGCAAGAGCAGGTTTCCAACAGGGTGAGCTCAGCCCCTCCTCACCCCCTGCTGTTTCATCATCTGACCTCTTCCACCTGCACTCCTGCCCTTGTGGTGATTGATACCCACTAAAAGTCTCTCACCAGAGCTCAGCCAACACCAGCCCAATGCTTCTAAGTCTCTAGAACTGTGAATTAAGCAAATCTCTCTTCTTTATAAATACTCATCCCGCAATATTTTTATGACAACACATAATGGGCTCAGATAGCCCAAATAGATGGGCTGTGGTGAATGCAAAACATAAATCAATTCCCAGCACTCACACTGAGCACCTCACAACCACCCGTAACTCTAGCTCTAGGGGATTCAAAGCTGCCTTCTGGCCTCCAAGCGCACTACACTCACAAACAAAAATGCAAACACAAACACACACACAAAGGAGGAGGAGGAGGAGGAGGAGGAGGAGGAGGAGGAGGAGGAGGAGGAGGAGGAGGAGAATAATCAGCCAGTGCATCACACAATGTATAACTGACTGGTGTTTTTACGGGTAGGGAAAAGAAGTTAAAGATAATAAAGAGCAAAAAAGAGGTGGGAAGGACAGAGGGTAGAAGGAAAGTGATACGGTAAGAAGTGAGAATCAAAAGAAAGAATGAAAGGAGAAAAACAACAAAAAGAAAGGGAGAAATGTACCCTTCGAGCAACAGACTGAGCTTTGGGGCCAACCAGGATTAGAGGGCAGGGCACAGCCAATACAAAGACAAGGCGTAGGAACCCCAGGTTAGCTAGCACCCATTATTACTGGGTCTGAAGTCCTGTGAGCACCCCACCCTCAGAAAAAAACCAGATTTGCACTCAAATAAAACTACTGTTAGCCGGGCGTGGTGGCGCACGCCTTTAATCCTAGCACTTGGGAGGCAGAGGCAGGCGGATCTTTGTGAGTTCAAGGCCAGCCTGGTCTACAGAGTGAGTTCCAGGACAGCTGGGGCTACAGGGAGACCCTGTCTCGAAAAGACAAAAAAAAAAAAAAACTGTGGTGGAGTATTTGGTATAAACAATGCATTCAAAGCAGTTTCTGGGCCCATTTTCTGCACTCAGTTGTTTCTAGCAAGAATAAGAAACTGACACCCAGCACATTTCATTCATCCTCCCAATGACCTTGGGAGAAATATAAAACTCTTGGAAACCCTTGTAATTGTTCATATTTTGCAGTCTCACATTGGAACTCCTAGAAAATAAGAGGCTTGTCCAATAACCATGCCCCTAAATAGAGACTAGATCTCCCATCCAAGCACTAACCAGGCCCAATCTGCTTAGCTTCCGAGATCAGGCACATTCAGGGTGGTATGGCTACAGACAAGACTAGATCGTTTTACCCACGAGATAATCCACAATATCAGGAAGGAGGATGTGTGTGCCTTCAGTGTATTGAGAGATGGCTCGGTGGTTAAAAGTACTGGCTGTTCTTGCAGGGGACCTGGGTTCAGTTCCCAGCACCTACATGGGCAGCTCACCACTGTCTGCAACTCCAGTTTCGGAGGATCCAAAGCCTTCTTTTGCCTCCATGGGCATTGGATGCATAGGTACACTTACATACATGTAGGCAAAACATTAATACACATAAAAATGAAAATTAAAATAGGCTGAACAGTTTTACATAAACTTTTAAATCTGTTCCCTAATATTATCCAGAACACTAAACAACATCAATGTGCTTCACTCAATAAATGATGTCCTCATCTTTACAACTGAAACCATGTGTTTTAGTTCAGGAGAAAGTGGGGACTGCCCACAACAGTATTCAGACCTACCACCTGGGGACCTGGGTTCTTGGAAGGGGCTACAGTAGTTGAGCCCCAGCTTGCTCTTCAAGCCTTGATAAAATCAGTGGAGAGGGCGAGATCAAGGGCACTTCTTTGTACCCCTGATGCCACACAAGGTTCTAATTAAGGAGACTTTCCACATCTCCATTTGTTTTTCCAAGAGTTTTGAACCTACAGCTATTAACTTCAGCTTGACACTGTGGCCACACAAGGCTCTATTGTTCATCATTTAAAAAGAGCATAGGCAATAGGAACAAGAGAGCACAAAGGAGGGGTTCCTTCATGTTGGAGTATAAGCTTCTGTGAGCAGAAGCACATGGGAAGTCTAGATGACCACTTCTGGGTGCTAATGGCTGGTGCGTCATCTAGTTCTTAGCCTGTGGAGCGTGGTCAAGTGTTTGCTGCAAAGATGAATTCTCAACGTCTTGCATGGCTAAAAACATTAAGGCATAGTTGCCATTCTCAAAGACTGAAAATCAAATTGAGAAGACAGGAAAGATTGGACAAAAGACCAGTCAAAAAGCAATGCATTTTTAATGCACCAATTACCTAATTGTATGACATACTGAGTAACATCAATGTTATCTGCAAACAACTGTGTCATTATATTGTAGAATCCCTTAAAAAAAATAAAAATATAAAAAGAAAGCAATGCATTTTTAATTTTCTTTTTTTTTTATTAATTTTATTTCTGTATGTGTATGAATGTTCTGTCTGCATGCAAGTTTGTGCACCTGTGTCGTGCAATGCTGCGGAGGTCAGAAAAGGGGGTCGGATTCCCCTGGAACTGGAGTTCTCCTGGAACTGGAGTTTCAGATGGTTCTCGGCCGCCATGTGGGTGCTGGGGATCAAACCCGGGTCCTCTGTAAGAGCAGTCGGCGCTCTTAACCGCTAGGCCATCTCTCCAGATGAAGCACACAACACAGCTAATACCTCAAGAGAATGGAGAGATGACTTCAAGCTGTGGTGGAAATGAAAACTTCCATGAAGGAAGTAGGAATCAAACCAGGTCTTACAATTTGCCTCATGTTTGGGTACTGGTCAGAGCTTACTCTGTGCTCCCCCTCAGCATCCTGGATGGTTCATACACAGCACTTCATTGGACAACAGCAAGAACCCTGATAGAGTTACTGTCTGCATTTTGCAAAAGAGAGAACTAAGACTCATTAAGACTATGTAATTGTAATATTTTCTAGGATCAGGATTCAAACTCAAGCTTACCTCAGCATCGCCTCACCCTAAAACATAGAGCTTGGCTGCTTGGTACTCCCTAAAAGACTTAAGTAAACACAAATAGAGGTTGGGTATGCCAAACATACTGTAATGGCTGAGAGGTCAGGGGAGCCCTCAATACTGAAATTTCTGGAGAATAGAGTGATACAGCTGTATAAGCAAATGGACCATCCCTTTCCTATATTCACCAAATTGTAAGAAGTACTTACGAGCGTAGAGCTGAATTATGAAGGACTTAAGCATTCAGCTTAAAATATTTCTACCCTTTATTCTCCTTGTGGTTCTTCAGCACTGAATTCCTATTTAAGGAAAAACACCAGACTCCAGAATTCTCCATTCTGAACCCAGAGTCATCTACATATGATTTTGCATATATTTGCATATCCAGTTCAAGAGCTCCCCCTCCCTTTGATTTCATATGCTGTTAATTAATTGATGAGTGCAACCTCAAACAGTCGTCCCCCCCTCCCCCGCCTCTTCTATTGGTACCCACCTAATATGCACACTTCTCACTGCAGGGAGGATCAGGGGCCACTCCGGCAGGAACCATTTGACTTCAAGGCTGTGGATCAGCCCCTGCAATGAGGTTTTGGAGGAGAAAGCCTGCCTCACCTCGTCAGGAAGAGTGACAGCAAGCACCTGCCTCCATGATCCCTGCCCACCCTCCCTGCAGCTCAGAGGCCTGGAACTTTAAAATAGAACTAGGAAGAGGGAGGAGGCAGGCGGGGAAGAAAAGTGACCACGGATCATCTGCAGGAAAGAAAGAAGAGCTAAGGATGGAGGAGAGAACAAGAACACCACAGCCAAATTGGCTTCTGCGAAGACTTTCAATGCTTTTTCCTCCTCTTTGTTCTTCAGCCTATTGAAAACTACTATGGACCCTAAGCACCAACACAACATGTTAAAAGGACAGAGCCTCTAACCAAGAAGAGGACTCCAAGTTCCCTGGGATGCAGCAAGGGGGTAAACAGTCACCAGGTATGCATGACACCCACATCAGATCCTGAGCTGCTCTCTGACAAGCCACCCCCAAATTCTCGTACCTGTCTGTTTAGATCAGACCACCTACACTACCCATGCAGCATGGGTACTTTACACACGGTTCTCCGTAGCAGGCAAAGCCTGGACTCTCAGTTCCTAGAGAGTCAGGCATCACTGTTCCCTGGAAATTGGATGTGGGTCATAGTTTTTAGCACCTAAAAATGCCTCCCTACCCAGCTGATTTTTGAGATGTAAGAATGATATCAAAGTGGTAACTCCCTTTGATTTTGGAGAACAGCTGCTTAGAATAGTAAAAGAATCTTATCAAGTAGGGGCTGGCAGTGCAGAAGAGCATTCTTTCCAATGTTCAAATCACATTATACCACCATGAGATGACCCTTTCTGAGTTGCTTGTTTGTTAGGTGAGACAAAAAATTGCTATCTGTAGTCTGGCCTGATACTCTGTGAAGCCCAGGCTACCCTGGAACTCATAATCCTTGAAGGCAAACCAGATTTAATTATTTTGAGATTATCTGAAAGTAGAAGAAATGTTTTCAGAGTACCCCAGAGCCCTTATTTGAGAGGGACTAGTAGAATTATCAGAACCAATATCACTAAGGGGTCTGATTGTAAAATTTGTCTTTGAACTAGTTATGTGCTTGCTTTAGGGTCCCTTAGATGAGTATTGAACTAAATCCATGTGGGAGTCAATAAGAGTCAAAATAAGATAGCTATTTGGGGGAATGGGATAGATGACTTAGTGGGTAAAGTGTTTGCCTTACAAACATGAGGGCTGGAGTCTAAGGCCATTGGGAGTCTCTATCTCAAAATAACAAGATGTGGGGCTGGAGAGATGGCCTAGAGGTTAAGAGCACCGACCACTCTTGCAGAGGACCCGGGTTCGATCCCCAGCACCCACGTGGCGGCTGAGAACCATCTTTAACTCCAGTTCCAGGGGAATCCGACGCCCTCTTCTGACCTCCACAGCATTGCACGACACAGGTGCACAAACCTACATGCAGACAGTACATTCATACACATAAAAAAAATAAATAAAATTAAAAAAAAACAAGATGCATAGCACATGAGAAAGGACACCCAAGACCTCTGGTCTACACACACACACACACACACACACACACACATGCATGCACACATGCTATACATACATCAAAAAAAAGAATTTAGCATTATTCAAAAGTACCAAACAACTTGAAAAGCCAGAAAAAGAGCAACTATAAAACACAATTTTTGCATTAGAAGTAATGAGCTCCATCATTTGCATAAACCATTACCATTTATTACCTAATTAATATACAGCAAAACAATAATCATTAATATTATTGCTAGATTAATTTTAACATTTATTTATTACAACCCTGAAATGCTTATGTAAATTAATGGGACAAAGCTACCATTAATATGCTCAGACTTTCTCTTCTCATTACTGCCAAAACAGTTCTAATTTTCCTGACTCAGTTTCCCCTCTCCTTTCCTTTCAAGGAGGGCTCTGCCTTTGCTGGATACATTCTTTGGAGCTTTGGAGAGGTCAGACTAAGAGAGAGCATGGGAAACAGTAAAGAACTGAAGCAGCAGAGATCTCCAAGCTAGTCCTGAGAAGGTGGTCTGAGACATTTAAAGGAGAGACACTCTGGAGAAATGAGGGAATGCGAGGGACATAATCAATAGAAAGGCAAATGTGCAGAAGGGCTGCTGTTGGCTTTGTATCTAACTCATGATGTTTGAAAAAGTATAAGAACTGGGAATATTATAACGAATTTTGGTTCCTGGGTTATTTCTTTGACTCTAAAGTAGTATCTGAACAACATGTGGTCACCACTTGAGTGACCATCGCTTGGGTTGGTATTAAAAAGTATTAAAAGAGAAACAGAGAAGAGATTATGCCTAGCTAGGGTAAAAAAAAAAAAAACTAAGGGAATCATATTAGTCCAACAATCTATTGACAATTACACACATGATATTTCCACATGAGTCAGTGTGCAAAGATAAACAGAACAGTACCAGACAGGAAAAACCTTCCTTTGAGTTGTTGGCCAAGGTAATCCAAGATCCTCCCAAAATTTCATAGGCTATTCCCACAGCCCTTGATTGGCTCCCAGAACCTGAAGTTAAGACCCTATTGCTGAAGGCAGGACATACTTCAGAGACCGGATTTGGAGCAATGGAGCTGGAACTGACATGGAAGCCACCTCCCCTGAAGGCCAGCTCTCATAGGTTTGGAGAGCACTGTGCAACCCGCTAAGGGAAAACGTCAATCAATGGTCCAACAGCAGCTTTAAGAGCAAATATCTATGTCACTGACCAGTACAGCATTCAACATCGGTGCAATAGTAGCACTTTCATCTTGGGGGAAATCAATGACTAGCTAATTGTACCTAATGCCCATTCAGTGAAAGGAAACTCATGTGTGATATTCTAAACATAGCCAGATGTACACAACTGGAGAAGCCATAAGATCTTAGAGAAATCCCCAATGTTGACACATCCCTAGGCTAAGGTAACATCTTACTGACTGCAGAATACGTATCCTTATATTTACAGACAAATATCCCAGACACCACTCAAAAAAGAAGCTTCTTTTGCATGAAGAGTAGTACAGAGCCCCACAATTGGACACACACAGACATGGTCTGAATTGCCCAGGCCTAAGCGACACATTTACAATGCAACCTTTACACATAAGGCCCATACAACATAGAACAAGGAGCCAAAAGGATATTAATCAACCTCTTAACTCTCATTAAGGAAGCTCCCCCATGCAACAGGAGGCCAGGAACTCCAAAGGGCCTGAATGGCCAAACTGTGGAGACTAGGAATCTACAAAGTGTGTGGTTCCATGGACAGGCTGCCTATATTCAGCTTCACCAACCCAGAGCTCAGGGAACATTGCCAAAGAGGGAGTAGAAAGATTGTAAGAGCCAGGGAGGTGGTGCAAGACCAAACGGAAATGAATCCTACAAGCTCCTGGGACCCTGCTCATATGAATCTACAGCATTGGAGTCAGCATGCACAAGATCCAGGCAAAACTCAGCCAGGCAAAAGCCCGGCATGGAACTGCAGAAATAGGTAGCAGAACCCAATCTTGGTTGAAGAAATATTGGCAACTGATTGCAGTTGAGTGAGGAAGAGCTGGCCTTCTTTAGGAGAGGGACTCCGACTCTATAGGCTGACTAGAGCTCAGGGATTAGCATGCACTGAGGAGTGCTGGGAGGGGAGTTTGGCCAGTGAATCCTCGCACAAATGACAGAATGTGTGATCTCCAAGGGGGCAGCCTGGTGGAAGGGACCAATGAAGAAGCAGGTAGAAAGGCAATTAAGCCTGACTGAAAAATTATGTATTAAATAAACAAAAACTCAATTAAAATATTTACATTAATAAATAAATTAAAATTTTTTAATGTGTATGAGTGTACTGTCTGCATGTAGGTTGGTGCACCCGTGTCATGCAATGCTGCAGAGGTCAGAAGAGGGCGTCGGATTCCCCTGGAATTGGAGTCAAAGACAGTTCTCAGCCGCCATGTGGGTGCTGGGAACCAGACCCGGGTCCTCTGCAAGAGCAGTCAGTGCCCTTATCTGCTGAGCCATCTCTCCAGCCCCAATAAATAAAATTTTTTAAATAAAAAAGTATTAAAAGAGAAACTGGGAGACATTTTTAATTATTTATTTATTTTTACTTTTTATATATTTGAGCGTTTTTGCCTGCACGTTTGCACGTGCACCCATGCCATGCAAACCCTGCAGAAGCCTGAAGATGGTGTCAGACTTCCTAGAACTGGAGTTACAGACAGTCGTTAGTCACCACGTGGATGAAGGGAGGTGAATCTGGGTCTTCTGGAAGAGTATCCAGTGCTCTTAATCACTGAGCCATCCCTTCAGCCCCACAAATTGGGAAACTTAAAAAAAGATACTAGAAGGGAAGTTACTCTGTCGCTCCCACGCCTAGGCCTCACCCTCCTCTACTAATTGAGTGCCTGCCTCTGTGTGTAGACACTGGATTTTACATCCAGCTCCCTACTGCTGTAACAAAATAACTGAAATAATCATCTTTTTAAAAAGGTTTATTTGCCCAGGCGTGGTGGTGCATGCCTTTAATTCCAGCACTCGGGAGGCAGAGGCAGGTGGATCTCTGTGAGTTCAAGGGCAGCCTGGTCTACATAGTGAGTCCTAGGCTAGCTGGGGCTACAGGGACATCCTGGCTCAAAAAGACCCAAAAAAAAAAGAAAAAAAAAAAAGGGTTATTTGAAAAGTATTTTATTTTATTTTGAGAATTTCATACATGAGTATTGTATGTACATTATTTCTAACCCTCCCAGTCCCTCTCCAACTCCTCCAATGCCCCAACCCTCTCCCTCTCAATTTCTTGTCCCCTTTGATTGTTAACAAATACATACATTTATAAATATATTTATACACACACATATATGCATAAAATACACTGAGTCCACTTAGTGCCGTTCATGTGTACTTGTGTTTAGGGCTGCTCACTTGGGATCAGATGACTCTCGGGGAGCTAGTCCTTGGAGTACCCTGATTCTCCCTGCCTCACTATCCCTTGATAGCCTGCGGCTCTTCATCTTGAGGTGGGACCTAGTAAAATTTCCCCCATCTACCTGGGCATGTCAACTGATTTTGTCGTTTATTCGTTTATGTGTTCGAGTGTTTCCCCTGCATGTATGTAAGTGAACCTGATAACTGACTTTGAGATTATGCAGATCTTGTTAGACTACCATACCACAGGGATTTCATTGGTGTAATTCCCTGTCATGTCTGGAATGTATGAAGTCATCGTCTTGAAGCAAAGGTTTACTCTGTATGGTGGTTCCAGAGATTGCAACCTACAGCTGCTCAGAACTGTGGTACCATAGTCACCATGGCAAAAGTGTTGGCAGAGGAAGCCGCTCACCATATGAGACAGTTCAAAATGCCCAGGTTCCCAATGACCTTTCAAGGACATATCACTATTGATATAACTTCCTCCATCTACTCCCTACCTCTTAGAGTTTCTACCACCTCCTACGACCACCACAGGCCAGAGACCAAGCCTTGGGAGCATTTTAGACCAAAGCTGCAGCACTAGGGAAACCATCTCAGGAGAGCAGACTGAGTCAATGGCAGCAGACCTATATTCCCAGGGTCATCTCGGTTTTCAGCTTCCAACCAAAATGGCCATGAATGTTAAAGAACTAAATGCATAGGACATCTCGGGCAGTTAACCTCAGATCACAGACTGCTGAAAGACGGAGGTCCGAAGGTGCCATCATCTGAACTCAGAAATCTATCAAAACTTCCAGAAAACAAAAATATATTTGCCTAGGGAAACCTCTGGGGTTTTACTCTCATGTATTGATCAGTTCGGACTGCTACCCCTTGTTCATGTGTACTGTTGCTGGTGGCCTCGCAGATTGTCACATCTCTCCTTCTATGGTCACACTTCTTTCTGTCCTATAACAGAATGAATGAACTTTTCCTAATAAATCTCTGACCATAACAGTCACATTGAAGCCGTGAATGGAGGCAGGCCTTTATTAAAGGCTTGGGACTGTAGAAGTTATATCACAGTACCACAGAAACCTTAAAAGCCCCCAACTCCTGGGCTATTTCAAGTCTGGAGTCTCCATCATTGAATGCCTGTCCCTCTCAGAAGCCGGCCATCACAGGTCTTCAGGCTCCCTGTCCACTCTCGCCTGCCCACCGTACTGTTTTCCCATTTGTATGACATGGAGCACTTCTGAACTCCTTTTTCATCCTTTCTAATCATCTAGAGCTAGGGTGTGAAGGCTTCATCTTTTATACCACCTGGGCCCTCTGGGTGGGCTCCTAAACAAAGAGCTCACTCCCCTACTGTGAATGAATACATGGCTGGTATCTGCATCTGAGGTGCCCCTCCATTCTTGCTGTACAGATTTTCTTTCTTCCCAATCTAGACTCTTGTGCCAGTAAAGGGACTAGGGACTAACAGAATTTTCCTGAATTTTCCATACTTCTCCATTCAGTGCTTGCTTTTTCATGAAGAGGAGCTTTCCTCTTGCCCTCCAGGTCTGCGTCATGAGCAAGCAGTGATTCCCTGGCTCTCAGAAATCCAGTGAAATAACCAATAACTTAAATGTGCAAACTGAAGTTACCACAGCTGCTCAGCTTGTGTCGGTGGCCAATTAAGTGGCCCCGTGAGGCATACTGCAAGGCAGGCGAGGATCCCTCAAAGGCAAACATGCCCTGGAAGCGCTAACTGCATCTCCCACAAAATCCAGCTGTGCCTGTTTCTTGACAGTTCACTGCAGGAGTTCAGACATGGGGTGCTTGGTCTTGGTTTTGAAGTGATTAAAGAAATGAAGTGAGAGGGAAGAATGACAGCAGATTCAAGTCCAAGCGTGAGTCCTCCCCGAGCACTGCAACGTTGAGACCATCATCTAGAAACTGCCTAAACTCATTTCTGGAGTGAGATGGTGGATGTATGGATGGACAGTGATCTACAAAAGAGATATAGGGGGCTGGAGAGATAGCCTAGGGGTTAAGAGTGCCGACTGCTCTTGCAGAGGACCAGGGTTCGATCCCCAGCACCCACATGGTGGCTGAGAACCGTCTGTAACTCCAATTCCAGAACTCCAGTTCCAGGGGAATCTGACACCCTCTTCTGACCTCTGCGGCATTGCACGACATGGGTGCACAAACCTACATGCAGACAGCACATTCATATAAATAAATAAATAAATAAATAAATAAATAAATAAATAAATAAATTTTAAAATATTAAAAAAAAACAAAAGAGATATAATGGTTCCCACCCAGCCTATTTTCAGGGGTTATTAAACATCTGAAATAACTTAGTGTTAGTGCCAGCTACTCGCTTTTTCTTTTACATAAAAAAGAGACACTTACACTGGGTTTTTTCTGGACACATAGAGGCCTTTGCATTTCCACTGGATCACTGTTAATGGAAGTCGGATAGTGACCCATGACACAAAGCACAAGCAGAGCGGTAGCAAGCAAGCCCTGCTCAACCCGGGACTTCCTCCTCCATAGTCCACATTCACCATCCATCATTTCCCACACTGTCCCCTTGTCCCTCTTTATCCTAAAGTGGTACCTGGTAAAAAATCTTGGTGACCACTCCAGCGATTTCCTTTGAGGATAACCCCATAGCTGAGGTATCATTATTATGCTAATGGAGCTTTATCTGAGCCACTTCCTAATTGCCACTGGAGAGGCCTGCAGGACCATCTGCACCACACTGGGTGAATATTAGTGAAGAGTCCCACGAGGAATTGTTTTTGTGAACCTGGCTATCAGGTAAAGGGGCATAGGCTCCACTGTCATAAAATAAATAAATAAGTAAACAGCCAACCAAGCAAAGGGATTGAAAAACACAACAAAGAAAGCAAAGCCTCAGAGGAGAGGGATTCGCCTCATTCAGAGAGACGGTTTTCCATAGGCTAGTGGACATTGTTTTTATCAAGCCAAGGATAGTTTTGTGTCTCCATTTCACAGACAAGGAATTTAGGCCTCATAATTGTAAAGAGATTTATCCAGGACTGGCTCACTCTTCACTGACAAAATTTGACCCCACTTAAGCACACAGGCCAGACAGTGACAAAGCTGGGTAACCAAATTACATTGACCTTCTGGAGTTAAGAAACTCCATGGTATTGAGACTCAGAAAACAGTATTTCAAAATACGGTGCTTTGGTGGGAGAAAACTTTGAATTAAACAGCAATCTTAGGGATTGGAGAGATGATTCACTGGTTAAGAGCACTGGCTGCTCTTGCAGAGGATCCAGGCTTGATTCCCAGCACCCACATGGTAGCCGACAACCATCCATAACTCTGGGTCCAAGGGATTCAATGCCCTCCTCTGACCTCTGTGGGCATTGCATGACACAGGTGCACTTACACACATTCAGGCAATACACTCATACACATAAATGAAAATAAAACTAAATATGTTTTTTTAAAGTAATCCTAGCTGGGCATGGTGGTGCATACCTTTAGCTTCAGTACTTGGGAGGCAAAAGCAGATCACTGTGAATTCAAGGCCAGCCTGATCTACATAGCAAGTTCCAAACCAGCTGGGGCTATAGGGAGACCTTATCTCAAAGAAGAAAAATAAAAGGCAATCTTAGAGCCAGGTCTCTCTGACCTTCTCCCTCAAGCCCTCAGCTTCTACCTCCAGCTCTTGTCCCTCTGCCTCTCTACAAGCTCTCTAGGAAGTGTTTTCTCTGATATTCTCTTCTCTGACTAATGGAAGTTCCTTCAGATGGGATGCAACTGTGTTTGATGTAACCTCTTCAAACAGGGAAGGAAACAAGAGTTGGCAGCATACCAGATCGCAAAAGAACTTTGCCCTGTTCTTTGGAGTGGGGGAGTGTCCTGTGTGTATGTGTGTCTATGTGTATCTGCCTGTGGTATGTCCATGTATATACGTGTGTGAGCATTCACGTGACTATCACAGGTTGCCGGTGTTTCCCTCAATCACTCTCTACCTGGTATTTTTTTACTTAGTTTTTTAACTTGGAGCTTGCTGATTGAGCTAGACTAGGTTGGCCAGCAATCTCCAGCAATTCTGCTCTCTCTGCCTCCTCAGCACTGTGTTGATGGCAGGCGTATCCCACAGCTCTGGGCTTTTTACAAGGGTGCTGGGAATCACAATTCATGAGCTCATGCATAGGAAACAAGCACTTTACCAACTGAACCATCTACCCAGCCCCTATTGCTCTTCTTTAGATAGAGCCCCTACTTCTCTGCTCCCTATGAACAAGGGTCTCTAGGCTTCTAAATCTCAGTTGGGTATTGGATACTCTTTCCTAAGATGCCCCCCATGCACATAATAAGCTCTCGTGCCTTTTCTCCTATCAATCTATCTCTTATCAGACTCTGTGCCCTCAGATTCAGTTACCACATCTTCAGAGGGCTTGAGAGAGCACAGTCAGTGGTCACCTTCCACTGTGAGTCTCAGCTGCTGAAAAAAAGTATGTAATTATCTCAGAGACTGATAAAAAGCTGTAATAATAAACAACACTCCTATTTGCTTTATGTATGAGTTTACTAGGTGAGAGACATCATTGGACACATCTGTGGCTTTCCACGACCTCAGCATTTATTGAATAGTAATAAATTCACAAGCTGCATCAATTCTGTCGCCTTTAACTCACCAAGAATTGCTGAGTTCACTTGGTAGATGTGGCCACTGGACATCACAGTTTCTTTTATTTCAATATTTCAAACTACACATCACACCTCACACACAAATGACTCTGACACCTGCAGGTCTTAAGGAGGTATTTCTGAAGAAGTCAGTGGAAATGGAGAAAGAAGGAGCCCTGCAGAGGGGGAGGCAGAGATGAACTTCCCTTCCACGGCTAAAGGAGGAGGGCTGTACCCTTCCCAGGCCCTTCATGCCAGAGGTCCAACACTGCTTCTAGATGGAAGAAGTATTTTAAAAGTATTACTGTTTGTTCCCATTAGTTAGAGATAGCTGTTAGGTCCGGCTGGGGGCAAAAAGATAAGATGGCATAGACCGGAAAGACCCTCCTTCCTTTTCCAGTCAGGCCAGATTCCCATGAGACCTCTGGACCTGAGACCCACCTCCAGATCTGAGCCCCTGGCCTGGTTTAATTGGCCAGATTCCAATAGGTTACCATTTCCCCTCCCCCACTATAAAAGGCTCTTCCCGCCTCTCAGAAGCGTGCTTTCTGGCCCTCAGGATGGCCAGTGGCCATGGATGAGAGAGAGAGAGAGAGAGAGAGAGAGAGAGAGAGAGAGACTACATTTCCTGGAATAAATGCCTACCTTTATATGCTTTTTACCTCGGACTGATTCGGCCTGTTCTTAGTGTCAGTTATACTTCTCAATAGCCACTGCATTCCCTTCCTTCCTCACAGAGAATTGTGCATCTTTAAATCTTCCCAGTCAAACGTACATGACCTTTACATACAAGGTTCATGCTTCTGATTAGAGAAATACTTTGATGGGTGGTTCTCTACCGAAGAGTCATTCAAGCCCTTTCTGTCCTTGTTGACAGATATCTATTCTTCTCTAGATGTTTATAGCAACCCTCCTTTCCTCTGTGCATTCAGCCAAGGATGCTCCCCTCAGCATCCCAAAGGTAAATATTACATGTTGATAGTTTAAGCCAACCACACACTTCCACCTATTTGTCAGTGATGTAATTGGGTGAAGGTGTATCATAGAGCAGTAGTCTGTAAGATGAAAGGGAAAGATTGTCCTAAGTTCTAAGGAAAGTCTCCACCATCAAGAAAGGAATGCATACCAAGGACTTCATCCTCCTCCTGCATATATACCTTCTCTTGCTTTGAGCATCTACTGGCAAAACCAGTCATATAGATAAAGACAAGTGGTCATAACAAAAACAGTAGCATCCTGACATTCCTGGCTGCTGAATCCATCTTCTTGATATATAAGATAATTAAATCTTCATTACTTTTTAGTTCATTTTTATTTGGATGTCTAAAACTTGTAGACAGAATTGCCATGATATACTCTCTGATTCTTTGGATTGAAGGATGCTTATATTCACTACTTTTTACTTTTTATTAAAAAATCAAATAAAAAAACTTTCCACATCAAATAAAAATGAAAAGACAAAAAAAAAAAAAAAAGAACAAGGTCCATCACTATAGTTTCATCTCCTCATCAAGAATTAGTGTAGGGTAGAAATATGACTCAAATATGCTAATGAATGGAAGTAGAGGTCTTTTGGATGCTCTTAGGAAAGGTTTCTTGTTTTAGGAGAAAGAAAAGATAAGGAACAAAGACATTCGCTCTCAACTGAAGATCCTCATGCTGGAATTCTTTTGCAGAAAGCTATGGTAGCCATCTTGCAATTATGAAAGGCAGTGAGCTGACATTGGTGAGTGTTCATTGTTAAAGGAATTTCAACCTGTTTTTTTTTTCAACGACATGGCCATGTAATGATGAGGTTTAACCTTACTACTTAAGAATGGATTATTTATAGCTATCCAGGCCTGTATCTCCCACATACTATCTTGAATGGGAGAGGAAACGTTGGCAGAGTAAGCAGGTACAAGGAATTTGCAGACATTCATGCCTTGTCCTTTGTAGGCCACAGGAGTAGCGAGTGCTAAGTATGACTGTCCCATTAATATTTGTGACATTTACAAATTACCATGGAGCTTGTGAGTTTTTATTTTATTATGACTTCTGTTTTCATTTTAATTTAATCATCACTAAATTTTTTATAAGGATGAAGGAAAGCAAGGACAGATTAAGAAAACCTGTAAAATGCATTACATCTTTAAAGGATGGATTTCATTATTCACATGCTTGTAAAATACTCTCATGAATATCAACTCCCTCACACTTCTCCCCTACCAAAAGAATAGAATAAGGAAATAGTTGTGGTTTGATTTGCTCTATTTGGCTACAAAGTGCTTGAGTTCTGTGAAAATCTGGATGCACTCAAATGCTGTGTATGTGTCCTGGGGTATGTAGGGTGGATCAAAACAGAGTTAAGGACCACAGCTCTGTGACCAAATAACCAGAAACCATGTCTGCTACCAATGGGGCTCCATCAATAATGAAAGCGACAAACACTTCTAGCCTTTTCAGTCAAAGACAGAGTTTCATAAATTATAACTTTAATTAATAAGAGCATCAGTAGCTGTCATTGAGCATCAACAAATACAAGTATGCTATATAGACAACTCAACAACAATTCAAACAGTGTGGTCCTTTATCATCTTTTCCAAATAGAAAAAGAAATCACCATTACAAACCTTTGATCATCACTAAGACTAGATTGAGTAATGTGACCTAAAGCACCAATTCCCAGGTTATGTATAAAAGGAATTGTAATATAGATAAAAAATACTATGTGGAGCCATTGCTCAGAAGCCAGAGTTTATGGTGTGTGTGTGTGTGTGTGTGTGTGTGTGTGTATATATATATATATATGTACATGCATGCACGTGTGTGTATGGAGGCCAGAGGTCGATGTTGGGTCTCTTCATCAGTTTTTGTCCATCTAACTTCTTTGAGATGTGGTCCCTCCCTGAACCTGGAACTGACCAATTGGGATAAACTACCTGGCCAGGGATCTGTCTATGATCTTAGTACTGTGATTATGCCAAACACAGCTTTTTTTTTATTTTTTTAATTTTTTATTCATTTTTGTATGTGTATGATTGTACTGTCTGCATGCAGGCCTGCGCACCTGTGCCATGCAGTGCCGCGGAGGTCAGAAGATGGCGTCGGATTCCCCTGGAACTGGAGTCAAAGACAGCTCTCACCTGCCATGTGGGTGCTGGGGACCGAACCCAGGTCCTCTGCAAGAGCAGTCGGTGCTCTTAACTGCTAGGCCATCTCTCCAGGCCCCAAACACTGCTGTTTTATGTAGATTCTGGAAATCCAGAATCAGTCCTCGTGTTTATGCAGCAATCATCTTTTCAACTGAACCAGCGCCTTAGACCCAGAGTTTTTTTCTTTAAGGGATCATATAGTAGAGTTCAGAGAATTCACCAAGGACCATTGTGGTTCTGATTGCATCCATAAGCAGCTGTGTATCTTGGGCACATCACTTTTGCCTTTTAGATCTCACCAGAAAGTACTGGTCCTCCACAAAGACTTATTCAAGTCCTAGTTCTTATTTATGGAGGTAACTTTATTTGGAAGTTGTCTTTCAGTTGTAATGAAGTTAAGGATCTCAATAGAAAATCACCAGGATTTAAAATGGGGCTTAGTTCTAATTGTTAGTGTCCTTGTTGAAGAAAGGAGAAGCTGACAGGGACACAGTGGTATAGAAGAAAAGATGTTGGAGACAAAGATTGGACTGATATTTGAGAGAATGCCAAGCAGACCAGCAGTCTGCAGAACTGAATGAATGAGGTCCTAGTGATTGTAGCTACCTAGTTTGTAGTACTTAGAAAAGCCTTCCAGTTTAGAGATAAACTCAAAAGCATGGGTTTTATTATAGTCAGCTACAATCATCCTGAAATTTGGGGTGGAACAGTGTATTTACATCACTTCCAACCCTCCTTACTCCCCTACAACTCGCATGTTTCTTTCCCACTTCTCCAGTATGTATGTGACTTCTTCATTATTACTGCATACATATATGTGTGGGTTGTTGTGTGTGTATGTCTATATCTATATCCTAATAAGTCCATTTAATGTTGCTCATAGGTACATGTGTTTAAGGCTTGACCCCTTGAAATTGGATAAGCTATCAAGGGGGCTCATCCCTGAAGAAAACTGAACATCCCTCCCTCAGCAGCCACTGATTGCCTGGCTCTTTATTTAGGGGTTAGTGATGTCTTGTGAATTTTCCCACATCCATGTGGACATGTCAACCAGTGGTATAACTATGCGGGTCTTGTTTAGGCAATCACACTGTGGAGATTTCATGGGTGCTGTCTCCTGCCTAGAAGATACTATCTAGCAGCATACATTCTGGCCCTGTGCTTCCTACAATCTTTTCATTCCTTCCCTCTTCTGCAATGTTCCCTGAGCCTTAGGTAGAGGTTGCATTGTCAGTATATCAACTGAGGCCAGGTATCCCATGGACACTTATTCTCTGTATTTTGACCAGCTGTGGACCTCTGAATAGTCTGTTGTATAAACAAGCTTCTTTGATGAGAGGTGAGAGCTATACTCATCTATAGGTGTAAGGATAAGTTTTTAGAACACAGAAATTATTTGGGTTTAGGAAAATGGCAGTGGGTTTGCCACTAGTGTCTTTGACCTCTCCAGTCAGTTTGGCTAGTTTGACAGTATTAGGTTATAAAGGCACATGAGACTTAAGTCAATCCAGGAACATCATTTACTTCCATGAGGGACTGCCAGAGCAGGCCAACTGCAGGCACATAGTGGAACAGGAGCAGGGGCAGCAGGGGCAGGGGCAGGAGCAGGGGCAGGGGCAGGGGCAAGATGGCAACTGGAGCCTACCCATTTATACCCATGGGGTACAGGGGAAGAGGTCAGAAGATTGACAGCCTCTGGAGGAAGTGGGCATCTGCGTGTCCCTTGGAATTCTGGGAAGCTAAGACCTAATAGCACTAAATCAATTCCCTCCTATTGAATGAGCCTTCAGCCCAATCAGACAGCTACTGGTTTCCCTCCAAGATAAAACTGCCACTATTGCACCTTCGCGCATATCTTGCCGGTCTGGTCATTGTTGTACTTCATAGGTTTTACAGCTGGGCCGACTACTGATTGCTTTTTCCCTTGCAGCTTGCATAGCCCCTTGTAGCATACACCTGCAGAGCATATAATGAGAGCCAGTCCTCAGAAAGAAGGCTTCCTTATCAGTTCCAGCTTGAATCCTCCAAGCCCCATGTGGAAAGTGTATGGTGTCATTAACAACAGTCTACCTTCAAGTTCTGGGAGGCAGCCAAGGGCAACCGCAATAGTCCGTATTGTTTTGGGAGTCTCTTGAACTATCCTCAGCAACAACTCAAGGCGGGTTTCCCATGCCTGGCACTGTTGGTAAACACTTCCTTCTTTTTTGGCCTCTTTGTTCATTTGTTTTTGTTTTTCTGAGACAGGGTCTCCCTGTAGCCCCCACTGGCCTGGAACTTGCTACGTAGACCAGGCTGACCTTGAACTCACAGAGAGCCACCTGGCTCTGCCTCCCAAGTGCTGGGATTAAAGACATGTGCCACCACGCCTGGTGAAACACTTCTTTCTTTCTTAAGTTGCTTTTGTCAGCAATGAGAAGAGTTAACTACCACAAGCATCTAAATAATGTGTAAGGTCTGAACATTTAAAAAAAAAAAAAAAGTAAGGCCCAAGCAAAGAGCTCCTAGGTGGGCAGGATGGAGGGGGGCAGCCTAGGCAAAGAGAAGTACATGTCCAAGTTCCGCAGAGCAGAGCCAGGCAACTGGCATGGCTACAATGTGGGCCTGGAACAGAAACGGTGTGAAATGTCCCTGCAGAGCTGAGCAGGGGCAGAAAAGGTGTGAAATGTCCCTGGAGAGCTGAGCAGGGGCAGAAAAGGTGTGAAATGTCCCTGGAGAGCTGAGCAGGGGCCTAAATGGTGTGAAATGTCCCTGGAGAGCTGAGCAGGGGCCTAAACGGTGTGAAATGGCCCTGCGGAGCTGAGCAGGGGCCTAAACGGTGTGAAATGGCCCTGCGGAGCTGAGCAGGGGCCTAAACGGTGTGAAATGGCCCTGCGGAGCTGAGCAGGGGCAGAAACGGTGTGAAATGGCCCTGCAGAGCTGAGCAGGGGCAGAAACGGTGTGAAATGGCCCTGCAGAGCTGAGCAGGGGCAGATCTTTCAGGGCCTTGACGGCCAATATAGCGTGTCTGGGTTTTATCAAATGTACAGTGAGAAGTTGCTGAAATGTTTCTAGCAAATTCTGCTTAAAGCAAAAGTTAAAAATCTGCTGTGGGAGCCGTGTGGGGAACAGACTGGAAAGGGGCAGGAGCAAGCACAGAAGGATCATCAAGGAGCTCCGGCTATAATCCAAGATTGAAATGGTGGCTTAGGCACAGTGGTAACCATGCAGATGGAAAGAGGAACTGGGAAGCAGTTTCTCTAAGAGGCATCTGGGGCATTTGCTTCCATCCATGTGGGGCAGTCAGACAATTCTCTGGGCAAAATCCCCAAGGAGCACAGTCTCAGCAATTAATCCCTTGACTTGCTTTTAATGCAAACAGCCAGAGAGGGAAAAGCAATGTTTAGACATGTCCAAAGTTGGAATATGAACTTGGATTCATTTTGAAAATTCATAGAAAAGTCCAATTATTGTCTTTATATGTAGAAATCACTGACCCATTTAAAGACCTGAGGTTTAGCATCTACCCACAAAGCCAAGTGAGGCTTAACCAGTGTTCAAAGAACAAAGGTGGCCAGGCTCTCCCATGACAAAATACGTAGAAGCAAGGGTGCAGAAAGCAGAGCACGGCAAGAACAAGAGAAAGGGTGATGAGTCAGGAAGGGAATGCCAAGTGACGCCTGGCACGTGCCTTTGAGATTCTTGAAGAACTGGGACAAAGGACAGCTTATTCTGTCGCTGCCCAGGGCCAACCTCTGACTCATGTTGCAGGAAGCAATGGATTTAGAAAGAGCTTTTGAGTAGAAATAAATAAATAAATAAATAAATAAATAAATAAGCTTTTTTTTTTTTCTTTTAGAGACAGGGGCTCCCTGTAGCCTCAGCTGTCCTGGAATTTGCTCTGTAGACCAGGCTGGCCTTGAACTCACAAAGATCCACCTGCCTCTGCCTCCCAAGTGCTAGAATTAAAGGCGTGTGCCACCATGCCTGGCTAATAAATAACCTTTTGAACCATCACAGAAGCCACAGAGTCCACGCTGCCTAGAGGGTCAGCAACTCCTTGTATAAGGAGATCTTTCAGCAGACAAGGGAAGTCTGCCAACCACGAACCTTGTGGAATCCACATATCTGCTCTGGGACGGATGATCTCTAAGAACCTATTAATCTTCCTTTTAGCAGGTGTTCATGGATGTGATCATGGTCGAACACAGGTTGGAAGAAGATCCACTGTGAAGAAACATTCTCAGCCTTTTGAAAGACCATCCAAAACCAAATTCTTGCTTTCTTCTCCCGAGCAGTGTATCAGCTGATGCTGTGGATCCCATAATAAGCAAGCGCCTGCCAAAGAACTTGGCAATAGCTGGGTCTCTCCGTCATTATTTTCAACCCATTTCATTGCCAAGCAACATCAGGCCGCTCGTCAGTGCTGCATAGCTGCCTTGCTAACTTTGCTGTGCAAGGAGCCACATCAAAAACTTGTCATGTTACAATGCCTTTCGCAAATGATGCTAAGTTGAGCAAGGCTCTAGCTGCGAGTATGAGGTGTCATTAAATATCATGGCAGGATGTGAGCCAAGCATCGGGGGCCTCAGGGATCAAAGAAGTCCAGCACAGTTAAAAAGCGGCTTTTTAACAGGCAGGTAAGACCAGGAAGTTTCCCTTTGTGACACAGCAGCCCTAATGACTTTTTTCTGCTCTGCTCATAAAGGCTGCCTAATTATGTCACGTATGTCTGCACTTCACATTCAGGGCCCCTCAGTGTCCGGGCCCCCTACTGTCAACCTGCCTCCCTTGAGGTCATAAAACCCAGAGGAATCTACTGCTGGAGAGCTGACTGGGTAACTGAGTCTTCTTGGTTTGGATGCACAACCTCTCCTTGGGGAGAGTGAAGTTAGGGGACAATCAGGATCCTTCCTCAAATGGATTCCTGCCAATCTCATCTTCTTTTAGTCCTATGGGAACATCATACTGGCATTCAAGATTAAAAGTCACATCCCATTTCCAGAGAGCTAAAGAGACCCACATGGTATCTCAGCAGTGGGCACACCATAAATCCAATTTTTCAGTTCAAGCATCAAAACTCAAACTAAATGGATTCTTGCAGGTGCCACCATCATCCCTGACAGAGGCCACAGCAGCTGGAATAACTGTCTTGTGTCCTAAATGTCTTCCTTGTCTAGGTCCCTGCAAAACACTGCTTTCTGGACTACTCATTTTGATAATCTGCCATGTCTTTACCCTGTAGTCTATCTGTTCTTATATAACTATCTTTCCACGACTTGGCGCAATGCCACTTAAAGAGTGTATTAGCCAGCTCTTCAATGTTCTAAGAAAGTATCCGAAATGATCAACACATTAGGAGGAAAGGTCTATTTGGGGTCACAGTCAGAGATTTAGGTCTGTGGTGGCCTGGCAATGTCTCTCTTGGCCTGTGGGAGCATAGTACATTATGGTGACAGAAAAGCAAGGTAAAAGATACCTGTTCACTGCATCCTGGCCAGAAAAGAGGAAGAAGCAGCAGCTGGGGTCCCAATATTCCTTCAGATTAGATCACCCCCAGTGATCTAATTTCTTAGGCATCACAGCCTACATCTTCTACCAGTTTCCAATAATAACCACAAGCTAAGAAAGGATCAAGCCTGCAACACATTGCCTTTAAGGGGCAATCAGGATCCAAACTACACAACAAGGGTTTTACTGGTCTAATTTGGTTGATTTGGTTTGGTTTGGAATACCACTTTAGACACAAATGACTTTGAAATATCAGATAATTAATGGGATAAACTGGACGTGTGTGTGAATGACGGATGGGGAGGGATGGATGGATGGATGGATGGATGGATGGATGGATGGATGGATGGATGGACAGATGGATGGATGGACAGACAGATGGATGGACGGACAGACAATGGATGGATGGATGGATGGATGACATATGAGTGTGCAGATGGATGAAAACAGGGACTTACATGTTCCAAATTACTAAATGCCACTTTAGGTTGGGAATTTACAGTCTTCCAAGTGGGTTGTTGCTGCTTTGATCACATCCGCCATGTCTGAACCTCAGTTCAGAGGAGACCTCACCTTAGGTTAATTTCGATTACAGGAAACCTTTCTTCCTAGAGATGTGGAAGTTCACACTGCAGCAACTCATGAATATTCCAGTATCATAAATCTGAACTCTGGCCTTTGAAAAAGACATGTGAAAAACTTCCCTGGTAGAATTTTTTTTATCTCATATAATCTACATCTTCAGGCCCTCTGGTGCTTTGCACAGCCGCCACCTGAGAGTTATCTACCTGGCTTCAGGGGAAGTGACCTATAAGAGGCAACACAGTGGGGTGGGCATTGCTCCTTTGGAATGGGACAACTTTGAGTTTAAAACCTGACCTTGCCACTCTCTAGTTGTGGCCCTTTGACTGTAATACGTGACACCTACTCTTGGTCTCCTATGCAAGTTAGCCTTCCTCACTCCATTGTTAACCAAGATTTAAGGAGATGATATCTTTAAGGTTTGCATGGCAAACTGCTCTGTAAACAGCCACTGTTAAATGATTCGTATTCTGTGGTGCCCCATCTTGCTCTTCAGAATCTATGATGACTACAGCGGTTACCTACCAAAGACACACCCAAAACACAAACAGGCTGTGTGGTCGTTTGAATGTACAGTGTCCTCCTAGGCTCTTGCATTTGAAGACTCGGTCTCTAGTTGGTGGGACTGAAGGGAAGGTTATGGAACTTTAAGCAGTAGAGCCTTGCTGAAAGAAATCCATCACAAGGTGTGGCCTTGAGCGTTTATAGCCTCGCTTCACTTTCTATTCTCTCCTTACTGTGTGGTGATAAAATGTGCTTAGCCGGCTTCTGCTCCAACCACCATTCCTTCCACAACTGTTTCCGAGTCTTCTCTGCCATGACATTCTCTCTCTCTCTCTCTCTCTCTCTCTCTCTCTCCACATCAATATAAACTCCTTCTTCCTTAACTTGTTTTTTGTCAGGGTATTTTATCATAGCAACAGAAAAATCACTCATTGAAAAGCAAATGTACAAAAGCTTATAAACACAGTAATTCAACCATCCAGTAAAGCATCCAGCTCTGGGAACAATGTTAAGGAAGTGTCCAGATACAAGGTGCCTGGATTTGACTAATGATCTAAAATGATTCTCACCTCTAGTCCCTTCATCAAGAAAATGAGGCAGGGACTGGAGAGATGGCTCAGTGGTTAAATGCACCCGCTGCTCTTGCAGAGGATCTGGGTTCAATTCCCATCACTCACAGGGCAGCTAAACGACCATCCATAACTCCAGTTCCAGGGGAATCTGACACCGTCCGCAGGTAGTGCATGACATGGGTGCACTTACATACACACAGGCAATATACTCATAGATGCAAAATAAAAAAACTTATTAGTTTTTTTTTTTCACAAAAAAGGAAATGAAGCAGTTATGAACACTCACATTCACTGCCTCTTGGGAAAGGCGGCAAGCCACACCCCATGCCCCCCAGCACCTAAGCAACCACTCTACTTCATGGAAGGGGAGGGACGACAACCTGCCACTGGAGTTTGCCCTTGGCGTTCCCACCTGTGGTGGCATGGGCTTGCAGACGCCCTGCTAAACTCTTGTAGGCTTCAGAGCTGGTTCCGTGGCTGATACAAAGAATGTTTGTTGAGCTGCCATTGGCCTAGGTGGCTGAAGGCAGGCTCGCTGGCATTGTCTACAATTCCAAGACTTCAGTTTGTTTCAAGATTTGAAAAGATGTTAAAACTCCTGTTTCTTTGGCGTAAAGTTGTGGGTGGAATGGTTGGGTCGAGGCTTTAAAAGTGATGAGGTCAGAGCACAGAAACCTCTGATCTTTGAATCTGCTCCTGATGGAGACCTGTTTAGGGTTTTGCTTGTTGTGTTTGACAGGTTAGTGTTGTCAAACAGTCACAAAATCTCCCTCCAATGTGGTCCATTTGGGAACAATAATAGAACTCTGAGGGCCAGAACCTGCTCCAAGGAGAACATTTTTAGTTTTCCCTTTGAAGCCAGCATTGGATTGCTGGCACTAGAACTGTCGGCTGTCTCCGTCTGCAGGATGTTTTATCTAGAGATGCAAATTCGTCATGCGAACAAACGCACCGAGAGCCTAGCCTGCACATGGTGCGTCCTCAGATGCCTTCTCAATGCCGATTTCCATCTCCCTGGAGCACTGCCACTTCTTCAGCCCCTGTGGGAGGCTTGGGGGGGGGGTCACAGCTCCTTGGGAGCCTGATCAAATTCAAGCTTCAACTACACCATGATCACCAAGTCATCGTGGTACTCTGGACTTCAACCCAAATCCTCTCCCCAGGCAAAAAAAAAAAATCCTTTCCCAGTCACTGAGTGATAATCCAACAATCCATTGCCAGAAACTCATTCCTGCGTAGCCAAGAGTACTCTATCAAAGAGAAACTCTGGATGGAGAAGATTTTTCATGATGAGATGAAAGATGCCCCCGAGCCAGGCATGGAAGCACATTCAGAATACCATCACTTGGAAGACTGAGGCAGGATATACTATGTAATTTCTGCTTACTGGCCTTAATTCTGCCCACTGGAATACTAACAGCACGGTAATTTAATATCTTGATAAATCGAATGGTATTACTTTCTACAATTCTCCAAATTTTCATTTCACTTACAAAGACTAGGTTGAAAAATGCAGATCTTTTTCTTTTTTCCCTTCCTTTCCCCTCTTAAAACATATCTCCCAGCTTCCTTTTCTCTCTCTCTCTCTCTCTCTCTCTCTCTCTCTCGCTCTCGCTCTCGCTCTCGCTCTCACTCTCTCCTCTCTCTCTCCCTCCTCTGTTCTTTTCCTTTGTTCATGAAAATATCACTAGGCAGGCCCAAATGAGGTAGGAACCCCAAGGAAGGCAGGCCAATGCTGGAGTCAGGGCCATTCTCAAGGAATAGGAGTCAAAAGGTAACACCTTGCTACATAGAGGGGGATGAAGCTAGGCTTCCATAGACACAACAGGAGGTTCAAATATAGAAAGAGATAAACCCAGAATACACCCCATTATGTCATATTGCAGTTGGAAGCATCCAAATAAGAACAATCAAGTAGATTGTCTCTTTAGTATACAAAATCAATGTATAATTTCCAATTTTTGCTTTTTGTCATTATTGTTCTTTTGTTCTTTGCTTGTTGAGACAGGGTCTTGTATAGCCCAGGCTGACCTCAAACTTTTTTTTTTTTTGGTCTTTTTGAGACAGGGTCTCCCTGTAGCCCCAGCTGGCCTGGAACTCGCTCTGTAGACCAGGCTGACCTTGAACTCACAGAGATCCGCCTGCCTCTGCCTCCCAAGTGCTAGGATTAAAGGCATGTGCCACCATGCCCGGCTTGATCTCAAACTCTTTATGTAGCCGAGGCTGGCCTTGAACACCTGGTTATTCAAGTGCTGGGATTACAGATGTGCATCACCCCACCCAGCTCTCCATATGTAATTTTCTCTTTTTTTTATTTTATTTATTTATTTACGTGTATGAATGTACTGTCTGCATGTAGGTTTGTGCACCTGTGTCATGCAATGTGGCCGCGGAGGTCAGAAGAGGGTGTCGGATTCCTCTGGAACTGGAGTTCTCCTGGAATTGGAGTTACAGATGGTTCTCAGCCACCATGTGGGTGCTGGGGATCTAACCTGGGTCCTCTGCAAGAGCAGTCAGTGCTCTTAACCACTAGGCCATCTCTCCAGACCCTCCATGTGTAATTTTCTAGCTTTATCCATGGATGAGGCCTAAGAGAAGCCTAACATGTCACCAGCAACGGGTATATCTGTCACCCGAATCTTAAAATATTTTTTTAAAAAAACTATTTTGCTTTTTATGTTGCCTGCATATGTGTAAGTGTGCCTGTGTCATGCAACGTTCGCAGAGGTCAGAAGGAGGCTTCAGATTCCTTGGAACGGAAGTTATAGACAGTCGGCCTCCATATGGGTGCTGGGAATCAAACCTGGGTCCTCTGCAAGAGCAGCCAGTGCTCTAAAATGCTGAGCTACCTCTACAGTCCCCAAATCTTCATTTCTATATGCAATTCTCTACTAAAAGGAGCCAGAACTTCCCGGGGGACTGGGTGGTGCTGAGACTAAGATAGAGGAAGTAGATGTGTTTGCAGCATCATGTGCTGCCAGAAAGCAAGAAAGTATTCAAAGGCAGCAGAACAAAGGTTGCAGGATTCTGAAGGGTTCCAACACAAGGAAGGGGCAAATGTTTAAAATAGTAGGTAGGCTCTTGTATAGACAATGTATACTATACAAACTGACAGACATCCTACAAAGTCACTGACTATAGAATTTTAAATTTTCAAAGTCGCAAAAGTGAAGGTAAACAGTTTCATAATAAGGGGCTAGAGCAATGGCTCAGCAGTTAAGAGCACAGGCTGCTCTTGGAGAGGACCCAGGTTCAATTCCCAGCACCCACATGGTGGCTAATAACCATCAGTAACTCCAGTTCCAGGGGATTGGATGCCCTCTTCTGGTCCCTGAGGGCATTGCATTCATGAGTGCACTTACATATAGGTAAAACACTCATATACACATAAATTTTTTTCATTAAATAAGAAATAAAAACAATTTCAAAATAAAAGTATCTAGAGGGTCGTGACAACAGATGCTACATGTGGCCCTGATGCAGACCCAGTGCTCCAAAGGCGTCACAGGGACACTGGCAACATTTGAGTGAGGTCTCAGGGT
>VZQC01009446.1:1413372-1576352 GCA_009823505.1 Rhizomys pruinosus
TTTTTTGAGACAGGGTCTCCCTGTAGCTCTGGCTGTCCTGGAACTCACTCTGTAGACCAGGCTGGCTTCGAACTCACAGAGATCCACCTGCCTCTGCTTCCCAAGTGCTAGGATTAAAGGCATGCGCCACCACGCCCGACATTTATTTATTTCTGTATGTGTATCAATGTACTGTCTGCATGCAGGTTTGTGAACCTGTGTTGTGCAATGCCGCTGAGGTCAGAAGAGGGTGATGGATTCCCCTGGAACTGGAGTTCTCCTGGAATTGGAGTTTCAGACGGTTCTCAGCCACCATGTGGGTGCTGGGGATCGAACCCGGGTCCTCTGTAAGAGCGGTCTGCATTCTTAACTGCTAGGCCTTCTCTCCAGCCCAATGAAGTATTTCATGTAGACAGAAACTAATGCTTTCTAAAGTTTCCTCTCCTAAGAAATTCTCTCTAATGGCAGCTAAAGTTCTGCAGCATGACTTCTCCCTACTCCCACCCTGACACTAAGACAGTTTTGAACTTTCTTAAGGACAAGTATCCCTGGGGGGAGGGCACTGTAAGCCAACATTCATTCTCAGTAGTTTTCCAAATAATTCATAGTGTATTTAGTCCATGAGATATTTGTGAATAGATATCAAAGAAGACACGAACTACTATGGTTAAGGAAATTTGGAAAACATTGAGTTACACAAAAGACCTTTATTCAAGGATTCGCCCCAGCCTCTATGAAGTTGCTGTGTGTTTTCCATTGGCCCTGGGGGCAGTGGTATTTGGATTTAGTGACCATCACAGGACAGGTTCCAAAACAACACATTTTGGGAAATGCTGGCTGACATATTCCAAAGAACCCAAAAAGACAGCATGAAGAACTTAGATCTGAGGTGAGATGGTCTGCATTCGATTCCTGCCTGCCCCACTTGGTAACCGTATGGCCCTGAGCAAATCAATGAAGTGAATTCTCTATGCCTCAATTTTCTCATCTGGAAAATTAAAATAAAAGTTCTTAGTTGGGTAGGGGGTGGTACTTAGACATGCAGATAAAAATGGCAGCATGGTTCTTGGCATGTACAAACAGTCTATGTATCTTGGCAATATGTTTGTTGTTACTCTTGCTACTGCTAGTCTTTCTTGGGAGCCTATAGGCTAGAACACAGCCTACACGGATGGACATTAGAGGAGGCCACCAATGTTGAACATGAAGGAAATGGGCAGCAAGAACTAAGAAGTTTGGATTAGTCGATTTTCTGTTGCCATAGCCAAATATGTAAGCCTGGATGCTTTGTAAAGAAAGGGGATTTGGTTCACTGTTTTAAAGGAAGAAAGCTCAAGATCAAGTAGCCCCATTAGTGCCTTCTAGAGCAAGGGTCTCAAGGCAGAGGACAGCAGTGTGGCAGCACACACAGAAGAGATCACACTGTGAGACAGAAAGCCAGAGACCAGGGCAGGACCAGTCTCTTTTATAATAATTTACTCTCTCAAGAACTACCCTACGCTACAAAATCAGCATTAATTCCTCCCAAGTTGATGCTACCGTGACCTAATTACATTAGGCCCCACTTCAAACCTCTACCACTGCTCAATAGTGCAGCTTTGGTGACCAAGTCTCTCACACAGAAACCCTTGAGGCACAAACAAGCAACCAAACCATGTTTAATACTGAATGTCTTCAACAAAAGTTCCTCCAACTTTGCAACTTTTAGGGTATTGCTGTCCAAGCCCTCTCCCTAACACACCCATCTTGTGGTGATTAATACTGTTTGTTGTTAACTTGACAGGATCTAGAATCAAACCCCAAAGAAAAACCACCGGGGCATATCTATGAGGGGATTTATAGCCTGGGTTAGGTCAAGTGGGAAGACCCACTCTAAGTGTGGGGACCACCATTGCATGCACTGGGGTCCAGGCTGAAGGAGAAGGAGAGAGCAAGCCAAGCATCAGGATTCACCTCTCTGCTTCTTGACGGCATGCAGATGCGGATGCAGATGCAGATGCAGATGCGGATATGGATGCAGATGCAGATGCAGTGTGAGCAGCTGCTGCCCTACCGTCCCTGTCATGATGGGCGTCACCCTCCAACTGTAGACTAAAATAAACCTTTCCTTCCTTAAGTTGCCTTTGCCTTGTATTTTGTCACAACAAGAAGAAGAGTATTCAATCTAGAATCTACACCGCCAAAGCCCCAGTATGCTGTGGAGCAAAGTCTAAGATGAGCTTGTCCTACCCTGCAGGCAAACTGAAGAACTCAGCTCCCAAGGGGGAACAGAGCATAAGAAAACATGTTCTCCTTTGCAAACAGCTGTTGCTACTTTCCAGTCTGTAAACACATTCGGTTGGTCTGTGCTGTGACCACTCCACCTGCCTCTGGTCTCTTGGTCATTCTCTCTTGTGCGCTAGAAGGAAGAAAGAGGAGGAGGGATCTGAAGGGTATGGCCACCTGCCAAATGGGGTGACCCAAGCTCAACCCCTGTGCCCCAGAGTCACTGTGGAGAAGATGACCCCAGGGTGCTGTCAGCTCACCACAGACAGGCTTCACAAGCGCTTCGGAAAATGAAAAGCTTTATTAAACTTTTAAGTCCAGAACAGATGTGCCTAGACATAAATATTCAAAAGAGCCCATCTGTTAGGTAAATCGTCTTTCAATATAGGAATGGGGGGACTGTATGTTCGTGAGACCCCATTGCTGTGAGAGCCCAGGAGTGATGGAAATTCTACAAGCAGATGCTCCTGGGCCCTGAAAGGAAAGAGGAGTCTGAGGTCTGAGGAGTCTGAGTAAGAAGAAACTCAATGCCAGACGGCAACCAGGAAGAGTTTCACTGATGAGCCAGTCAGGGGCAGGAAATCCCAGAGTGTGATGCCAACAACAGAACCCAAAGCAGTATATGATGAAAGGCCTACCCTGTGTCACAGCAGCCAGCTCTCAGAGGAAGAAGCTCATATTTCCATTTTAAAGATGAGGAAACTGAGGGATGGAGTGAATGTGTAATTTGCCCAAGAGGTCCAGGCTAACTAACGGCTGCTGGGCCAGGACTAAAACCCAGCAGACCACTCCACAGGCTGAGTGTGCTATCCCAGGGCTAAATTGGTCCAAAGCCAAGGGGCCAGCTGCTTCTTGCCAGGACACATTGAAAGACCAGAGACACAGACAAGCAGCTGCTCGGCCAGCCTGCTTCACAGAGTGAAATGTAGTGCCAGGTTAGGAGTGGCTGCTGAGGGTGCAGGAATTGATCCTGTCATCCAGCCCAGGAGCAGTGCCCAGACAGGCCTGCCTGCACTGTGTCTTCCTCGCCTCTAACATAAGCAACCCAGCTATCAGCTCCCCTTGTCCTAAATGCATTCTGTGCTATCCTCTGTGCATGCTTCCCACCTGTTTGTGTCCTATCCCCTCCTGCCCAGGCCCTCCCCAGATCACCCAAGTCTTGCCATCCAGATCTCTTAGCAAACACACCTAGATACCTGCTCCTCTGCCCTAGAGTCTCCCAGAACCTACTACAAACCCCTCTCCGAACATGCTTGCAGTCTTGTGTACTTAGTACCCTATTGGCTACTTACTGGTAAGACCACATCTTGCAGTTCATCAAGATCTGAGAAATTAATATGGTTTAGATATATACAAACATACACACACACACACATACACACACACACACACACACACACACACACACACACACCACACACCATGTTCCAGCTACTGAGAGCTTCTCTCGCCTTTCTAGAACACACTAGGCATCATTATAATAATAGAATTCCAAACAAAATTTTAAGCAAAGAAAAGGAGGGGGACTATATTGGCTCAAATAACTGAGTAGTCCGCATCAGGTTAAATGCCTAATGGTAAACAACCAGATCCACCTGGACCTAAATGATCAAAGAGAACCTACATCCTTCCTGCAGCCCTGCACTCTGATGGGTGCTTAAGATGTCATAGCAAGATGCTCACCTCTTCCTTCAAGCTCATGTCACCAATCTGACAACTTCAATATGAAACAAGACTTTTAAGAAGTTTCAGTGGGCTGGGTCAGGCTCCATCTCTGAATCAATCGCTGCCCAAAGGATTTAATGATCTCTTTGCCCAAAACTGGGACCCAGTTTCACCCCAGGTCCCACAAAAAATATGGAGAAAGCAATCCCACTAACATAGACTGATCATGGGGCAGGTGATTCTGAAAGGGAATTCTAGTACCACTACCAGAAAAGGATGAAGTGGGCAGGTAGACACCACACACAGCAACGAACCAAAATAACAGAACTAAATACATCCATTTAGTAAGTGCTTACTATGGGCCCAGAGTTGGGCTTCAAGATGTTTTGGTTTGGATTTCTTTTGGGGGGTGTTTGGGAGTTTGGGGAAGGGTTATGAGACAGATTCTTCATGTAGCCCTAGTTGGTCTGGAACTTGCTATGGAGAACAGGCAGGCCTTGATGTCACAGAGGTATCCCTGCTTCTGCCTTCCAAGTGATGGGATTAAACGCTCAGCCAAATTCTTGTTCTTACAACTGAAAAATCAAACGTATTTCAAGCATTTGGCCCTGACTGGGCACACAGCAGTAAATGGTGCTTGCCAGTGGTCTGTTGTGATCCCATTTCCCAGAAGAGAAAGGAGGGCTGAAAAAGGCAACTTGTTCCTTTCGGGCCACTTAGGGCACGAGATCCAAGTCTTCAAAGCCCACTAATGCCCTCTTCCTGTCCCAGTCTGCCTGGGAACCCAGCTGAGTCCCAGCTCAGATAAAGGACCTTTCTCTGTGACTATACCTAATGACCCAGATTTTTTTCTATTCTATGAAACACATATTTTCTCATCCTAAAGTTTCTGAAGTCAAGCCTCAACATATGTTGTATATAACTAAAATGATGTTTTTTGTGTTCCCCCAACTCTTTATCAATTAACTTTATACCTTAGAATCAATCCATACTATTATCAAGAGAATGTGGTATACGCTTACGAGTGTAGAAAAGTTAATTCATTCTGTGTCCTAAACACTTAAAGTCATTTATATGTGAGTTGATTAACTCGAGTGATGGTATTCAAAGAGAAGGCTCTTTAACATTCATTTGACAAATATTTACTGAGCACTTATTATGTGACAGGCATTGCAGGCAAGCTAGGGATATAATGTCCAAACAAACCTGGTGAGATTCCCTACTTACAAATCTTTGTTTTGTCTTCATACAGACATGACTCAGAGAGGCAAGAGCAGAGTTGCACCCCAAAGCCAACAACTTATGCTGGTGGTGTTGGGCCAGAGCTAAGAGAAGTCAGGAGATTGCAGAAGATGAGGGAGGTTAAATGTGACTTTTCCGAGGTCTTGAAACACACACTGAGGAGTTTAGATTAAAGGTGGGAGGCCAATGGGAGCTCCTGCCGATTTCTGAATGGACAACTGACAGAATCAAAATAGCACTCCAGGAAAATTAGCTTAGCTGTTGGGTATGGAGTGGACAGCGACGGGTGAGGCTGCAGGCGAAAATGCCCACCAGAAAGAAAACTGCTTGTGGAAGTCAGCATGACAGGCGATCAGAGCCTAGACTCGCTAGGAGGCTTGGCTACATCGATGGCTCAAGGTCAGACTGCAGACGTAGAATCGCCAGGCCATTCTGAAAGGGCAGACCAAGAGGAGAGGCAGTCAGAGGTGACCCCAAGGTTGAAGGTTTGGGAAGCCGGGATGATCTGGATGGCAAGATGAATAGTAGGGTTGGGGGCTGGAGAGATGGCTCGGTGGCTAAGAGCACTCACTGCTCTTGCAGAAGACCCGAGTTCAAGTCCTAGTACCCAGATGGCAGCTGACAGCTGTCCATAGCTCTAGTTCCAGAGGTATCTGATGCCATCTTCTGACCTCTGTGGGGATTGTACACCATGAGTGCATGTAAAATACACTCATACACATAAAAAGGTAGTAGTGTTGAAGGAGTGTCCCTGGAGCTTGAAGGTAGGGTCTGCTCATTTCACATGTAGGCACCCACGTTTGTGTTTCTTTCTGTCTCTAACTACCCTTGGGAAAGCCAAAGGACCTGATACTTATGGAGTTCTGCTACGCACAGGGATCTGGAAAGTGTATGTCCTGAGAATAATGAAATCATTCAGTTGCTGTAGTTTGAATGTGTCTCAATAAGTTCATGTGTTGGGAGCTTAATTCCCACACAAGAGTGTGGGCCAACAGAGCCTCATGGTCCCCTCATGGACAGATTCATTTTCTTGTCACAGAGTGTGTATGTTACCTTGAAAGTGGGCTAAGAGCTCAAGACCCTATTTCTGCCCCCTTTTGCTCCTTCTTCTTCCCCCACTGGATGATGCAGTAAGAAGCTGCTCAGTGGATGCCCACACCTTGATAATGGACTTCCCAACCCCAGAACCTTTACAAATAAATTTCACCTATTCAAAAATCACTTTGATTGGGGTGGGGCTAGAGAGAGGCTGTACAGTTAAGAGTATTGTTTGTTCTTGCAGAGGACTTGGATTTGGTTCCCAGCCCGTACATGGTGGCTAACAACCACCTGTAACTCTAGTTCCAGGGGATCTGACACCCTTTTCTGGCCTCTGTGGGGATTGCATGACATGTGTACACTTACATATATGCAAGCAAAACAGTCACGTACATAAAATGAAAAATGATAGATACATTTTTAATCACTCAGGTTTGAGATCTGTTCTAGCAACACAAATCAGGCTAAGACAATCACCTAACTCCTCCCCCATGAAATGTAACAGAATGTGACAAAAAATTCAAGTGAGCATTGAAGACCTTCTACAAGAGCTCCTGAGAGTCAGACATAAAGGGGGCAAGAGATTTAATGAAGATACAGAGGCTGAGCCCTGGGTGCTGACACTGGGCTTTGTACATTTTATTTTGCTGCTTCAAAACTCTGTATTAGTTGGGGCTGGAGAGATGGCTCAGCAATTAAGAGCACTTGCTCTTAACTGAGTTTGGTTCCCAGTACCCATGTCAGGCAGCTCACAAGTACCTGTAATTCTAGATCCAGAGGATCTGACACCCTCTTCTGACCTCCATGGGCACCTATACACATGTCACACACACACACACACACACATGCATACGTGCACACACGCACACACGCACGCACGTGCACACACATGCACACACGCACGCACACACACACATGCACGCACACACGCTCGCGCGCACATGCACGCACACACGTGCACACACACACATGCACGCACACACGCTCGCGCGCACATGCACGCACACACGCTCACACACACGCACACACGCGCACACACACACAATTAGTTACCTTGCTCCAGCAGTCACTCAAAGTCATGTCCAATAGCTGTTTCCTCTCACTGGTCTTCTGCCTAGCTACCAACTCAACTCAAGACAAAGATGTACATAGTGTTCCACTGCTTCTGTGAGTCAGAAGAAGACATTGTGCTGCCTTCACAGGCTCAGAAGACACAGATCTTGTTATGGGAAAGAGCTAATGGGCCCAGGCCTGGTTTAATTTGCAGGTTTTATAGAGTTTCACACTCTATCTTTTAGCATCTCTTTCATTCATTGGTGGGTTCAAACTAGTTTCCCATAATTTACAACTCAGTTACCTGTATGTTATAAGATAGTCACAAGACAATTCCAGGAGACTCTTTTGTGATTAAGCAGTTAAAAGTTGACTACAGGCCGGGCGTGGTGGCGCACGCCTTTAATCCTAGCACTTGGGAGGCAGAGGCAGGTGAATCTTTGTGAGTTCAAGGCCAGCCTGGTCTACAGAGTGAGTTCCAGGACAGCTGGGGCTATAGGAAGACCATGTCTCAAAAAAGACCCCCAAAAAAAGTTTCTATATGTGTATGAATGTACTGTCTGCATGCAAGTTTGTGCACCCATGTCGTGCAATGCCGCGGAGGTCAGAAGAGGGTCTCGGATTCCCCTGGAACTGGAGTTCTCCTGGAATTGGAGTTTCAGACAGTTCTCGGCTGCCATGTGGGTGCTGGGGATCGAACCCGGGTCCTCTGCAAGAGCGGTCGACACTCTTAACCGCTAGGCCATCTCTCCAGCCCCTAAAGTTTTTTTTTTTATTTTATTTATTTTTGTATGTGTATGAATGTACTGTCTGTATGTAGGTCTGTGCACCCATGTCGTGCAATGCTGCGGAGGTCAAAAGAGGGTCTCAGATTCCCCTGGAACTGGAGTTCTCCTGGAACTGGAGTTACAGGCGTTTGTTAGCCGCCATGTGGGTGCTGGGGATCGAACTCGGGTCCTATGCAAGAGCAGTCGGTGCTCTTAACCGCTAGGCTATCTCTCCAGCCCCCCCAACCCTACTATTTTAAGCAGGAACAAAGACCCATGTCCCCACTCTTCTATCTTTGCCCCAGCTACCAGAACCTCTAAGGTTATTCACAGTCCAGTCCCCTGCCACTGGAGACCAGACAGCTGACCCCCTTCCATCACTCTTTGGATAGTCCCGACTGAGACAGCAGCCATGGCACCTCTCTCATCAGGCCTCCAGGGTGTGTCAAGAAACTAAAAAGAAGGGTCTGTTCAGAGGAGAGGATTGTGAATGGCTGAGCAAATACAAAATGATACAGCAAGGGCTGGAAAGATGGCTCGGTCAGCACAGTGCTCAATTCATGTGTGTGAGGACCTGAGTTCAAGTCCCCAGTACCCACAGAGAAAGCTGGGTACAGTGGCACACGCCTATAATCCCAGCAATGGCAAGATGAGAGGCAGAATCAGACACTCCCAGAAGCTCCTGGGCTGACTAACAGTGACCTTCCAGGCCAATGAGGGCCCTAACTCAAATAAGAAAGGTGGAAGGTACCTGAGGACAGACACCCAAGGTTATCCTCTGGCCTTCACATGTGAGTTACACACACACACACACACACACACACACACACACACACAGGAACATGCATAAAAGAAGATGGTACAGCTGTCATAGAAAATGTTACAGAGCCTCTAAAAATCTGAGTTTAGAATTGCTGCATGACTCAGTGATTCTAAGTATACACCAAAAGAATTGAAGGCGGGGGTCGATAGCTGTCTGTACACGCATGCTCATCCTGGATAGCTGTCTGTACACGCATGTTCATCCTGGATAGCTGTCTGTACACGCATGCTCATCCTGGATAGCTGTCTGTACATGCATGCTCATCCTGGATAGCTGTCTGTACACGCATGCTCACCCTAGCATTGCTCACAGTAGCTAAGAAGCAGGAGCAGTCCAAACGTCCATCAGTAGATGAATGGAGAAGCAAAGTGTACTGAAAAATACGTGACACTATTCGAAAGATATTCTGACATGGGCTACAACATGACAACCCTTAAAGACATGCTTAGTGAAATAAGCCAGTCATAAAAGAATAGACGTCATATAATTCCCACTGATGCGAGGTATTTAGAGTAATAAAAATAGAAAGAGAAAGTAAAATGATGCTTGCCACGAGCTGGGAGTTGAGGAACTATTTATTGGGTATGGACTCAATGTTTTAAAATTTTATTTGTATGTCTGTATGTATTAGGTGCACGTGTGGTGTATACACACATGTGTGCAGCTACATAAACCTGTGTGCACAGGGGAGCCCAGAAGAGCACGTGAAATACCCTGCTCATCCCTCTCTGGCTCATTGCCTTAAGACAGAATCTCTCACTGAACCTGGAGCTAGGCCGGCAAGCCCCAGCCACCCTCCTCTCTTCCACCCCTACCCTGCGGCCCCTATATACACACAGAGCACTATAGTTACAGGCACATGCAGCCACGCCCAGCTTTTATGTGGTTTCTGAGAATTTGAACTCAGGTCCTCGTGCTTGTAGAACAAGTACTCTTCCCCACCGGGCCATTTCCTCCAGCCCCTAGACTCAGTTAGCACTCAGTACTAGATAGTAGAGAAGATAGCTAATCCCACTGAACTGTACACTTTGCAATGAAAAATGACAAATTTTATGCTATGTGCATCTCACCACAGTTTAAGGATATTAAAATCTAGAGAAGTAGAGACACCGAAGAGTCAAAATCTTGGTGTCTGTCCAACTGGTAACAGGAATAGCGAGTTGGAGGAAAAGCCGGCCTCCTTTATTTCAACTTTTCAAGGCAGTTTGAGAGTCAGGACAAACCTCAGGGTTCCGTCCTGCAACCTCTGCCCAAGGTCACGAGTCACCTCTGTATCCCCCCCTCCCCCCAGGCGGCCACTTAGCCCCCGCTGGCTTACGGGGACAGCCAGGGTGCTCACTGTGCCTCTGGGCAGCCATTCAGCATTCAATGGGTCTCCGCAGTGAGGGTTCTTCCTGCCAACCCTGCTTCCCTTCCCATCCTGCTCAGCCTTCCCTTAATCACATTCCTGGGAGGAAACTAATTAGTCCAACCCCCCTCGGCTGTTTTCCTACAAAAAGTAGCGACTCCCACTGTTTTACGGGGGTGTGGCTAGACCAGAGGGCACCTGCTTTCCTTTATACTGTCTTAAAGTGCGGAGGCCTGAGGAACGTCTGTCTTCACCAGACTGCGGAGTTGGTAGTGGTAAGGCCCAGATTCGCCTCTGGCCCATGGGCTGGTGGCAGCGTGGATTCCAGTTTGGGGAATGGCCTCCACTGTCCACATAGACAGCCTTTGGACAAGACCCATGGAGAAAACAGAACACTCCTGGAGCGCAAGTCTGCCCTGGCCGCTGAGTGACAGCACTGGGAATCTAGCCAAGGGGAAAAAAAAAAAAAAAAGCCCTGAAAACATTTGGCTGTGGAAAGGCTCTCTGAGCCTCCAGCTGCTGTGATCAGGCCCTTAAAGAAAAAAGCATAACAAAAGCAGGGCTGTGGGGAGGGCAGAGGCACACTGGGACCTCCTCCACATGACATCAAGTGAGGCTGCTCACCAGGCCCCTGTCATTCTGAAAGCCAGAAGGCCTGGCTCCTGCCCCTCACTTACCAGCACAGACCCAGCACCTCCCATGCTGAAGTCACAATCAGAATCGTGCTTTCATGCAGCCTGAACATTGCAAGTCACTGCATGTTTAGGCTGAAAGTTTGGGCTGTGGAGACCTGCCTCTGCTTTGCCATAGATAAGACCTAGCGCCTCAGGCTGGCCCACTATTGCTGCTGCCCCAGGCCCCAAAGGAAAAGGGTCTGAATGGCCAAATTTGTGTTGGTCACATTGGGACAAGACCCTCCCCTGCTCCCCTAAAGGAACTAGTCCCCCCAGCTTGTTCTGTGAGTGAATTCCAGCGAATGCCTGGCCCCAGCCGCTGAGGGACAGTGGAACTGAGCCTCAGGCTGGGCTGAGCTGGTTACCTACCTCAGTCTGTACAACTCATATACGAACACCCCTAACGGCTCTTTAAACTTGCTCCACATCTGTTAGTTCTTTAAGGATAACGGCTGAGAATTAACCTTGTTCCCTATTCCCCAAAGTGTCCCACCCAATACTGAATGTGTGGTCGAAGCTCCACGAATTCTTTCCGAATGAGGGGATCCCTACAGTGGTCCCAGGAAGGATAGAAGACATGAGAGCCCCTACTTCCTGAGGAGGAGACCAGAGCCCACAGAAGTTCCCCTAGACTCAGCCAAAGCTCCAGGGGTTGGATGAGTTCTCAGATGGAGCCAATCGTCTTTCATTGCCCTCTGATGACATCAAAGGCCACATCTTCCTGTGTTCTCCTGAACTCCGGCACCAAGTTAAGAATCCCAGCTAGGGTTTCTTGCAATCTTATAACTATAGCTCTGTGATACTCAAACCTTCTTTCCCTAGCTGAACGGATACTCTCTCCATCACGTGGTGTCACGGCTCGAGCAGGATAGCCCTTCTCTACTCAGTACATGAAACAAGGCAGAATTCATCTCTCACATAATGTGCCCCATGCTTCCCATGTTCCTGGTACTGCTAGTGTCCCTTCCAGGGAGAAAGGACAGGTGGTCATGTACATAGACAGATTTAAAGAAGTTGGTTTTTACATAGTTGTCCAGATGGTCACCACATTCCACTAACTGTTCTACATTGAACCACCTTCCCAGCAACAATAGCATTTCCCAAAGGCACAGGCCAGTAAACAGCCAACGTGGTGGCTATATATGGGCCCGGCATAGACACAAATCCATGTGCCTAATTCCTTAGGAGCTGGGTTTTAACAAGGCAGATTTTCACTTTGTCTTTATTTACATATCTCTATTGTACTAATCTCCCCCTCTCTACAGTCTAGGGACCTCAGAAGAGAGATCTGATATTGTCCTTCTCCTGCCTGCCTGGTGACCTGTCAGTTTCCCACCTCGATTTGTTTTTAACACCCTCTCTGGTCCCAATAAACCTGTGTGGAACCATTTTATTTATTTATTTATTTATTTATTTATTTATTTATTTATTTATTTTTGGTCTTTTTGAGACAGGGTCTCCCTGTAACTCTGGCTGTCCTGGAACTTGCTATGTAGACCAAGCTGGCCTTGAACTCACGGAAATCCACCTGCCTCTGTCTCCCACGTGCTGGGATTAAAGGTGTGTGCCCCTACACCCAGGCCATTTTATTATTATAAGAGCTACTGACCCACGGTTGAGATCAAGGGCCACACATACATAGTCATGTAGCTCTAACTTCATTGCTTGGCTTGTTTTGGAGAAAATAGAAAATGTTGGACTGACTTGGTTTTTAAATTAAGAATAAGGAATGTGAAGCTTTATTTCCAGTAAATAGATCCCACCTCCAGCAGTCACGTAAGATGGGCGACATACAATTTGCTTTCTAATTTGCTTTCACTTACTTATTACCTCCATTCCAATTTGTGCAGCTGCTTATATTATTCTGTGGCACATATCTGGGTGTATATCTCAAAACATTTTTTAAGTCAAGATGGAAAAAATTTCATAAATCTAATTCATGTCACAAACAATAAGAAATACTGCATTTTAACAATATGTGTGTATAATAGAAAAATCAGTGAAAGGAAGAAAAAGAGTGAGAGGGAGAAAGGAAAGAGATAAAAATTGAGGCAGTCACATGGCAAAAGAGAAGGAAAACGGGGGCTGGAGAGATGGTGTTACTAAAATTTTGGGGTCCCAGCAGAAATACCAAGTTACCCAGGAAAATGGAGTCCCCCTTTAAAGCTGCGGTGTTATTAATAAAGAAATTTAAGGATGGACTTAGCAGGAAGTTCAACAATAATTTTATTAGAGTTTAAAAGAAAAATTCCAAAGCAGGCAAGCTATAAATCTCAGCATTGCTTACGGTGAACCTGTCTTTCTGAATGATGGTCCCTTAGCCAAGTGATTGGCATGCCCAACTGAAACGTTAGGTCTCTACCCAGGCTAGAGAGTCTACTCTCTTGACCAGAAGAAGTGGTCCCTTACTAGGGCCTTCAATGCTACTGTCACAATGACACAGTCAGTGAAGCACCTGCTGTACAAGCATGAAGACCTAAGTTCAGATTCACACAAAAGGCAGTTGCAACAGTACTTGGCTGTAACCCCCAGCGCTGGAGGGCCAGAGATAGGCCAATCCCTCATGTTTATTGGCCAACCAGCTTAGACAATCTGATCAGCTTCAGGTTCAGTGAGAGACCCTGTCTCAAAGAAAATGAGGTTCAGGGAACACCTCAGGGTTCCAGGAACATCTCAGAAGAGGAGGCAGAGACAATGTAAGAGCAGAACGGTAGAGAGGAGTGCTGTGAAACACTCTCTTCCAGACTTGGCATTATCAGCCCAGGAATGAACTCCCAGCAGCTATGATTACCTGTGCAAGGTCGGGCCAGACAAAATTCTGAAGAGATGGGAGAGGCACTCTCCAAGCCCTGCCCCTCACGGAGGAGCTACTGGGAATTGGTAGCTGCTGGGGGAAGGAGGCCATTCTCCCTTGGGGGGTGTGGCCACCGCTAGGCTTCCTGTGCTCCAGTAGAAGGCCCCACACCCTTCCAGGTATATAGACAACACAAATTGGACTAGTAGTTATCATAAAAAGGCATGAAGTCGAGAAGGGATGTGTGGGAAGGTATAGGGGAGCTGAAGGGAGGTAGATATCATATTTCATTATTTAGTTGTATGAGAACCTTCAAAATAAAGGAAACTCATTTTAAAATTAAAAAAATAAGAATATCAAGAAGAAAAAGCCCCCAGTTGAAATGGAAAAAATAAAGAAAGAAAAGGGGAGAAAAAATTAATCTGAAATGGAGAACAATCAAGGAAAATACCCAAAGTCAACCTCTGGTTTCCACATGCACACTCACATGTGCACACATACATGCATGCACACATTCATGTGCAAACAAGTATAGACACCGCATGCATGCACACAAAGTAAGAGAAGGAAAAGAAAAACAGGTTGAGATATAAAAAAAAAAAAAACAAGTCTTATTAGTCTGCCCTTCTATGATAGCTGACACAGGAAGGAAGACTTACATGCACACAAAACAAGACTGCACACGTGTACATATGCACATACACACAAAAAACACTCATCTTCCCACTGGGTAAAGTTCTCCCTCCCGGCATCTGGTTCTCTGCATCTAACAGTAGGCGTTACTGCTAATTATTGAAGGCCTGCTACCTGACAGATGCTGAACATTTATTATTTACAGTTTTCACAGCAGGTTTGTGAAGAAGGAATTTTACCTGAGAAGAATCTGAGTTCAGAGGTATCACAGTATTGCTAGTATCACAGTATAGTAGGTGCAAACTGCTTTCACTGGTACAGCTTCCCCTTCCTTGGTAACAAAGCCGTTTGATCCCCAGCACCCACATGGTGGCTGAGAACCGTCTGTAACTCCAATTCCAGGAGAACTCCAGTTCCAGGGTAATCCAAGACCCTCTTCTGACCTCCGCTGCACGACACAGGTGCACAGACCTACATGCAGACAGTACATTCATACACATACAAAAATAAATAAAATTTAAAAAAAAAAGAAAGGAGCTAGAGAGATGGCTCAGCAGTTAACAGCACAGGCTCTCTCTTACAGAGGACCAGGGTTCAATTCCCAGCACCCACATGGCAACTAATAACCATCTGTAACTCCAGCTCCAGAGGACCTGATGCCCTCTTCTGACCTCTGTGAGTATTCATTGCACAACATGAGTGCACTTTACATACATGCAGGCAATACATTCATACACATAAAGTAAAAATAATAAATAAAATATTTTATGAAAAAGAAAGCACTCTTCAGTCCTATTAGAAATAATCTACCTTCTGGGGCTGGAGAGATGGCTCATTGGTTAAGAGTGCCGACTGCTCTTGCAGAGGACCCAGGTTCAATTCCCAGCACCCACATGGCGGCTGAAAACTGTCTTTAACTCCAGTTCCAGGGGAATCTGATGCCCTCTTCTGACCTCCGTGGCATTGCACGACACGGGTGCACCAACCTACGTGCAGACAGTACATTCATACACATAAAAAATAAATAAGCCAGGTGTGGTGGCTCGTGCCTTTAATCCCAGCACTCGGGAGGTAGAGGAGGGTGGATCTCTGTGAGTTTAAGGCCAACCTGGTCTACAGAATGAGCTCCAGGACAGCTGGTACTAAAAGGGAGCCCCTGCCTCAAAAATATCAAAAAAAGGAAAAAATAAATAAATAAATACATACATACATAAATAATCTACCTTCTAGCCAGGTTTGGAGGTGAACATGTGACTTTATCCAGGGCAATGGAATTTAACTCTGAAAATGTGTTCAAAATTTTCAGATAGAAAAACTCTTTTCCATTGAGATTAAATGGGAAATAACAGAATATGGAAGAGCTAAGGGTGAGAAGAAGAAGAAGAAGAAGAAGAAGGAGGAGGAGGAGGAGGAGGAGGAGGAGGAGGAGGAGGAGGAGTGAGCACAGGCCTCACAGCAACGTGGTTGTGGCTGTACTTTACTTCCCAGTGTGGGGAACCAGTTCTTTCTATCTATCTATCTATCTATCTATCTATCTATCTATCATCTATCTATCTATCTATCTACCTACCTACCAATCTATCTATCTGCCTACTTGCCCACCTATCTATCTATCTATTTAACTACCTATCTTTCCCTCTCACCAGGTTTTCTGAAACCTGCACTACAATGATTCCTGACTTATACTCCTTGTATCTATAAGCAGCTGGCTCAGATCCACGAGGCCCAATGTGCTTCCTGTCCCTCTCGCACCCCACTCTCGGCTTCCCTGAAGCATGCTTGGTCTGTCCAGCTGTCCCCTGCACCATCTCCTCACTTGGGAGCTCTGCAGGCTTGGCTACTGGCTCCCACCACTCTTACATCTGTCAGTGCCCACTCATCATCCAGAAGTGTCTGTTCAGAGTCACAGAGCCAAGCCTGAGATCAGCAGGGTCCTAAAACTGATACATGGAGAATCTGGGTCATTGAAGAGTTCACATAACTGTCCTTGTTATGGAAAAGAGAGGGGCGCTGAAAAGATTGAGACAACTGGTTTCAAAGAAGTTAAAGCCCGCTGAAAAGATTGAGACAACTTGTTTCAAAGAATTTAATTGCTTCTTGTTGCAGGATTATGTTCCTCAGAATATAATTCTGTGCTAGCAACACTAGAGTACATGAGATCCAATTTGGGGTTGAATTACATTTATATCAGTTATAAATCTACTTCCTTAAGCCATGCATGGTGGCACACGCCTTTAATCCTAGCACTTGGGAGGCAGAGGCAGGCAGATCTTTGTGAGTTCAAGGCCAGCCTGGTCTACAGAGTGAGTTCCAGGACAGCTGGGGCTACAAGAAGACCCTGTCTGGAAAATACAAAAAAAAAAAAAAAAAAAAAAATCTACCTTCTTATACATCTCTCTCAGGTTATAAGGGAAGAGATACAGGGATGAAGAAGACATAGAACCAAGGACTTGGAGCACAGAGAGTTGATTATAAAAGAGAAGGAGGTTACTACAAATAGAGCCTGGGGTCTGAGAGGACTAACTGGAAGAAGACCCAGTTAGGTGGTGAGTCAGCTGAGCCAGTTACATGCTCTAAGGACACCACAGCTTCCATCAGCTGCAGGTTGAGTCAAGGGCAGAGAGAAGTGAGTCATGGAGATGGGACCCACTCAGGTCAACCGAGTACGGCTCTGTCATAGTTATCAATTCCAAGCAATCGAAGCTGCTGCTGGAGAATAAGAGGAAAGGGAGCTTATTAGGAAGATACTGGATAACGCAGAATGTTTTGGGGAGGTTAAAGAAAACAGCTCTAGGGTAAGGGTTAGGAAATGACATCCAACTCTGTGCCTCATGACACAGGACTTGGCTGGTTAAAAAACAAACCAGAGAAGAGAAGAGACAACTTGCAGAGTAAGAATATATGTTCAAATTATTCATCCAACCAGGAGCTTGCAAGTGGGGAATCCTGAAGCTGTGACTACAAATACTGCCTAACTGATAAGAACTCTAGTGGTGTGGAAAAGTTGGAATGTTGCAAGTCCAGATCCAAATTATCTGGCACCATCTTTTTCCCCTTTAACAGCACTCTGTTACCCTCCTCTGTGTGTGAATTAACACCTCTTTGATGATAAGGCAAATCATTTGGAATTTATGAACAAACCCCTAGATTCCACCAACCAAAAAGCTAGGAATGCCATGAAATGCTATCCAAGGCCTGTAAGTGAGATTTCCCTGCTCTTCTGCAACCTGTCCACCTGATATACCCACCAATGTATTTTTTATTTATTTATTTATTTTTATGTGTATGAATGTATTGTCTGCATGCAGGTCTGCGCACCCGTGTCATGCGAAGCCACGGAGGTCAGAAGAGGGTCTCGGATTCCCCTGGAACTGGAGTTCTCCTGGAACTGGAGTCACAGACGGTTCTCAGCCGCCATGTGGGTGCTGGGGATGGAACCTGGGTCCTCTGCAAGAGCGTTTGGCGCTCTTAACCGCTAGGCCATCCCTCCAGCCCCCACCAATGTATTTTTAAAATGTCTTCATTTGTACCTTTCTTTGCTCTGTTACTATAAAACTTTATGGAACTTTTACCAGGTTGGAACGTGGTGTTTGAGGAAACTGACTCTGTGTTCCCAGATCATGATCACACACACTTAGTTATAGAATAAGCCACATCTTTTGTTCCTTTGCAGAGAGAGTTGTTTCTTTCAATATATCATAGACAGAACAACAGCAACAAAAAAACCCTCACTAATAAGAAAATGAAATGAATAATCTAGTCTAAAAATGCCCAAATGATCCCAAGAGACATGACACGCAAACTGTTCTTTAAAGTGATTCTTCCCAGAAATCACTACACAAGTGATTTACCACGCGGATATGTAATTACATATGCATGCATCCTTTCAGGTCATGAACGTAGCACACGGCTGCACTTCGCCCCAAGTGCAGGCAGGCACACACCGCCTGAGCTCTCCTGCAGCAGCACTCGCTGCCATGGCGAAGTCCACCCTTGTCTACTCCAGCAGGTTGACTTACAGCCACTGCCAACCCCAACAGAAGATTCCCTCACTGTCACTCTCCCAAGAAAAAAAGAATCTACAGTGAGCCTGTGTCATCATCCTGCTCATGTTTGAGTCAAGGTCACTTTGGGTGACACAATGGTCATTTGATTTGGAGAGACTGCCAAGGACTTTTCAGGCTTCTACCTTACAGGAAGCTGGGTTCTATACTGGTTTTGTTGAGCTACCATTATGTAATATCACTAATGGAGGTGTAGGTTCAACAACATAAAGTTGTTTTCCCACAGTTCTGCATGCTGGATATATGAGACCCAACTGTCAGCAGGGTTGTTTTCCGCGTAGGCCCCTCTCCTTGACTTAAAGGTAGCCATCTTCATCTTCTGTCTTCACACACTATGAGGATTAATTTTATGTGTCAACTTGACTGATTACCAGGTACCCAAATAGTGGGCTAAACATTATTTCTTGTGATCTCTCTCTCTCTCTCTCTCTCTCTCTCTCTCTCTGTGTGTGTAAGATTTCTTCTAGATGATATTAATATTTAAATCTGTGGACTGAGCAAAGTAGAATGTCCCCAACCATTGTGAGTGGCCATCATCCAATGTGTGAGGGCTTGAGTAGAACAAAACTCACAGGAAGATAGAATTTACCCCTTCCGCCACCCGCCTGTGGGGCTAGGACATGGCTCTCCTACTCTTTGTGGGAAACATATACCATCAGGCCTCCGAGTTCTTAGGAGTTTCACATTGAACTTCATCACCAGCTCATCTGCTCTTCTCAGGCTTCACAATTGCATGAACCAGTTCCTCCTAGTAAGTGGATGAGGGGATATGTTCAAAGAATGCCAGAAATCCAAACACTAGCACCCAACAGCAATAAACAAATATAATATTACACTATGTCACACTAGACAGAGCTTAGCAGATTAGAGTATATTTTCTGGTTTGGTGCTTATCATTAGTTACAATCCTTTTTGTTTCCTACATATTCTGCTTTAGACTACTTCCATCCACTATCAAAGTTATTTATGCCAGAACCCAGTTTTTAATGTATAAATCCCTTTTGTATTATCATCAAATATTATCTTCAAATCACCATAAAGGGGGCTGGAGAGATGGCTCAGTGGTTAAGAGCACCACCTGCTCTTGCAGAGGACCCGGGTTTGATTCCCAGCACCTATGTGGTGGCTAACAACTGTCCATAACTCCAGTTTCAGGAGAATCCAACACCTATTCTGACTCTACAGGCATTGTATAACATAGACACACACACATGCAGCAATATAGTCATACACATGAAATAAAAATAATTTTTAAAAATCACCATAAAATGCTGAACCAATATTTATCAAGTGCCTTCTATAAGCCAAAATATAGAACTGTGTCTGTATATTCATTCTCAGCAAGATCTATGGAGCTGATATTGGTTTTCCATCTTAGAAATCGCAGAACTGAAGCCCAAAGACATTGACTGACTGGCCCCAAGGTCACATGGCTAGATGGCCGAACCAAGGTCCACAGCAAGGGTTTCTGCCTAAAAATGCAGCATCCTTTTCATTGCACCACACCGCCTTCTAGAAGGCAGAACCAGCAGGGCATGCCAAGAACACTGACACAGAGAACTGAAGAGGTCCTGGATTCTAACTTCCTCACTGCACAGATTAGGACAGTAAGGTCGGCAAGAAGAACAGGGACCAGAGTCCATGTCTACTACTGTCTAGTAAGGTAATGAGTAAAGCTGTCTGCAGAAAAGTGATTTCCAGATCAGAGCCCACGAATCAGCAGCAACAGAAGCCTACCAGGGCTCTTTTCTTATCGTCTCCTTCCTTGCTTGGGCAGCACTTTATCTTCTGGGCTTGAGTAAAATGCTGACTGCCATAACCTGTCCCACAAGGCTCCACAGGGAGGGAATCTGATCAATAGATTCAGAAAAAGAAAGAGGCTGAGCATTCAGCACTCCACCCTCCCTCCATCCTCTCACACCTCAGCTCCTCACCACATAGATCCAGCTGCTTAAATGTATTCACAGCCTGATATCTGGCCGCCCCCCCCCCCGCCCCCAGCAACTGATCCAGGACGGAGCAGAACAGGAACCGCAGAATCTTCTCCTATGATGTAGCCTCATAAGGCATTTTATCATTTCTGCCATGTCCTATTGGCTGGACAGAAGAAACCTGACACAATATAGGAAGGGGACCAAGCTCATTTCAGCCCACTACCCTCAGGCTGGACTTTTCCATATCTGAGTGTAAATTAAGAAGAACAAAGATGTCAGAAAGGTTGTCCTGGCCCATGGCACAGAAGCATCAGAACAGTTACCTCCCTTTTCCCTCTTCACCTTCTTCTGCTTAGGCAGGAAAACACCTGCCTGTCCTCTCTTGGACCTGGTAACTTGACCAGGCTTATTTCTTTGGGGGAAGACAAAATGCCTACCCCACTCTTTTCTCTTGATTCCTTTTATTCAAGTGTAAGATTGCCTCTACACATTCCCAGGAAGTAAATGAGAGGAAAAGAAGGACAAGTGTTTTCTATGGGACCCCTTTCAAAACAACCAGTACTCTCACAGTTAAGAGCTAAACACCTATGAGAAAATGGAGTCACTTTAAAATAGTGAGGCATCCGCAGTCCCTGGTGAGACAGACTCCATGATGTTCCTACCCTACTCTAAGCAAACAAGAAAACATATCTTTTAAGTTTCCCAGCAAACTAATGTGAGTATGGCGAGAGCTGTAATCAATAAGTAACTTGATAAAGTGGATAAAAATTGACTCAGGAGGGGAGTGTAACATCCTATTAAGCAAATTCAACCCAGACCACTTTCAATCAGCCATATCAAAATGCAGAACCCAGAAACCAAAGTCTCTGTAGAGAAGTGGGATCGATATTTTAAGACCTAACTCCTTAACTTTGTACTAACAGCAAACTAGAAAAAAAAATGAAGTCTTCTAAATTCAAAGACAGAAAAAAAAGGAAGGCAGGGGAGAGGTAAGAAATATGTAGGTTGTAAGTTACACACAACTCCCAAAGAATAAATCTGTCTTTCCTGAACTAGACAAATGCTAAAAAGCCACCACCCAGCCACAAACAATCCTTCATGAATACTGAAATAAGAGAAGGAAATATTCAGGTCACAAATTTATCTGATTGAAAGTCAGGAACTAAGTGAAGCCTGCAAAAGTTTGATTTCTTTTTTATTAATATTGGAGGAGGACTGCAAATATTCTGGGATGCCAGACACAGAGGAAAGGGAAGCGGCGCAGCCTGCAATTTTTTTTTCAAATTGCACAAATACCACCATATAAATATTTTCATTTGCAAGGAAGTGTGATTCCATATGAAAGAGTTCTCATGAATAAGTCCCAAGCTTTCAAAGTAGACCTCCATTGGAATTCCAGAAGCATTTCTGCAGCCGTACCTGAGCCCTGGCCTCTTCTTACCCACCCACAATAGCCAATCAAGAAAGCAATTCTCAAAATTACAGTCTGCCGAGAGGATATCAAAGGGCTGAGTCTTCCAGTGCTTTGATTGGATTCCAGCTTATGGGGGCCATTAAATGTCTACTCCTATAAGTTCCACACACAAAAAATGAAAAGTGAGAAACAATGTTGGAATGATAGGCATGATAAATTATTTTATAGACATTTCTCCTTTACTCAGCTCTCCCTTGAGAAGAAATGACCTAAACAAAACTATTGTCAATTGTTCCATTTGCAATTCAACTTACTGTAAGTTTACTGAACACCTACTATGTGCTAAGCACTAAAGGATCTGTAGGGAAGCTGTATGTTGCTCCAAAGCACTCAGTGAAGTCTGGGTGATAGATGGGAGGCTCTGAGAGCTCCTCTAGTCTTCCTTAAAGATGGGGGTGGAGGGCCGCTCACCAATGGGTGATACCATTACTACCTTAGGGTTTGCAATGTAGTCAACTAGATATGGAAAAGGAATTATCAAGAGTCCAAGACCCTGGTCATGCTACTGGGATTTGGACAAGGCACTATGGGAGCCTCCGTTTCTCCACCTGTATAATGGAGTCAGTAATACTAACACCATTGGGATTCAGAGCAAATTAGAACAGATGTCCCAGGCAGACTGCTAGAAAGCATCTGAAACCAAGTAGATGTCGAGTGCATGCCAGCTACAGCCTCTTTTCATAAAGGAAGTCTTTGGCAGGCTGGCTCAGAGTATACGTGAACTCTATACCATCAACCTTCAGCATGTGGTGCAAGGACACCTGAACACAAGGAAGGCAAACTCGGCAGCCTCCACCAGCTCCGTCAGCTCACCTGCTCACTGATGCAGGACTGAGTGAAAACAGAATTGCTCTGGAGAGGGGAGAAATTGGATCCAACCCTGGGAAAGATGATTGAGGCATTACAGAAATTGAAAAGGTAATGTGAATAGGCAGTTTCCAAAGCCATTTCTCCTCCTTTGTAAACTGAACCAGACAGCCTGCTGACCCTCTGGAAGGCGCCTCCCTCACCCACACTCCCTGAACACCCCAGGGGAAAGAACTAGGCTCTGCATTTTGGAGGATGCAAGGATCTCAGGGAGAGGAACAGCTTTGAAGTCAAAGTTACATATTTGATACTTTGTTTACGGTGTTTATGGTGGCACTGTTCACAGTAGCAAAAAGGTGACAGCAACCCAAATATCCATCAATAAATAGATAAACAAAATACAATACATATATGCAATGGAATATTATTCGGCCTAAAAAAGGAATGCAATTCTGATATATGCTAAACATAGATAAACCTCAAGGACATAGGCTAAGTGAAATAATTAGACACAAAAGACCGATACATCATTTTACTTACATGAGATATTTAAAAGAGGCAAGATATTTATAATATTCATAAAAATGGGAAGTAACACATAGATTGCCAGGGGCTAGGAGGAAGGATTTGGGGTAGTTACTGTATTAAATTTATTAAAAGTACAGAGTTTCTGTTTGAGATGATATTTTTTAAGTAGAAATTAACAGATGCGATGGCTGCACAGTGCAATGCATTTAATATCACCAGACACTTAAAATGACTAGAATTGAAAAAAATCCCCAATTCAGGGAACTACAAATATTTATGTAGACCTGAATGGCAAAAGCAATATTAAACAAAAAGAATAATGTTGTAGGCATCATATTCCCTAATTCCATCTTATATCACAGAGCAATAGTACTCTACATAACCTGGCACTAGCATGAAAACATATATGCATGCAGATGAGTAAAGTGTAATATAGGACCCAGAAATAAATCTACACCTTCGCAGTCAATGGATCACTGACAAAGGTTCCAAAATCACACAGTATGAAGAGAAGAATGGAACTGCACCCTTTTATCTCCATACTGTGTGTTAAAATCAACTCAACATGGGGAAAATCTTCTGAAGATTGGTCTGGGCAATGGTTCCCAAAAGCATCGGAAAAAATAACAGACAAGTGGGGTTACATCAAACTGAAAACCATCTGCACAGCCAAGGGAACGAAAGAGTGAGAGACAGCCTAACATATGAGAAGAAATGTTTTCACATCATAAAATTGATCAGGGATTGATATCTAAAGTATAAAAGAATTCAAGCTGCTCAATAGCCAGATGAAAACAACCTTATTGTTCTAGTTGGCTTTCTTTTTTTTTTTTTTCATTTTTTTAATTGATGCTTTGTGTATTTCACACATCATTTTCCAATTCAGTTCAGGCATATTTCCCTTTCCCTTCCCCCAACCCCACCCCACCCCATCCCAGATCATGCATTCTGCCATAACTGTCCTGCAACTTTCTCACAGTTTTTTTTTCATTTTTTAACAATAAGTGATAATTTATGAGTACAAGCATCCTTCATGTAAAACCAATTTGCAAGCAGTTGTGCCCAAACCCACACAGCCCATGGGTCCCACCATCCAGCAGGGGGGGCTTGTATGTTCAATCAAGTTGATCAAATGAGTGTCCAGACTATATTGCTGTAGTTTCACCATTCACCCCAATTGCAGCCCTTACATTCTACCACACTCCCTCTTCTGCAGATTGTTCCCTACGCTTAGAAAAGGGGCACAGGTGCATGGGAAGCAAAACAGTCTACTTTCTCTGGAGCTGTTGTCTTGGACTCTGGTCAATTCTGGCTGTTTCCTTTCATGGGCTGACAGTTTGTCCAGGAATAACCTTTCTTTTTTTAAATTTGTTTATTTATACATATATTTTTTATTGAATCTAGACCCGTTTCCCCCCCATCCCCCCACCCCTCCAGAGCTCATGCATTCTGCCAAACATGCTTTTCATCTTTTCTCAGTCTTTCTCAATATTCTCCATGGGGAAGTTGACTGTTTTGAGCAGAAGTTAACTGTTTCAGTCAGTTCTTCGATGCAGTCCTTTCTGTTGTTGTTGTTGTTGTTGTCTCCAGTTGTTGTTTTGTCTTTGTTCTCCAATATGCATCACTCTGCAACTGGTTTGGACAAAAGCTCAAGGGCCATGCACAGGAAATAATTACAACTGGTAATTAGCACTAGCACCAACAGATGAGGAATACCATTCAATCATTGTTTTTCTGGGACTGTTGTACTTCACTCAGCATGATGTCCTCTAGCTCCAGCCATTTTCCTGCAAAGCTCATGATATTCATCTTTCTTTACACTTACTAGCAACTCCATTGTGTAGATGTACCACATTTTCTCTATCCACTCATCATTGAGGGGCATTTGGGTTGTTCCAGCTCTTCTTTTTATTGCCTTGGTATTTCTACATCATTTTCCAATTCAGTCAGGCAATATTCCCTCTTCCCTTCCCCCACCCCACCCCACCCCTACCCAGATCATGCATTCTGCCATAACTGTCTGCTCTTTCTCACAGTTTTATTTTTCATTTTTAACAATAAATATAATTTATGAGTACAAGCATCCTTCATGTAAAACCAATTTGCAAGCAGTTGTGCCCAAACCCACACAGCTCATGGTCCCCACCATCCAGCAGGGGGCTTGTATGTTCAATAAGTGATCAAATGAGTGTCCCAGACTATATTGCTTTAGTTTCACCATTACCCCAATCGCAGCCCTTACATTCTACCACGCCCCTCTTCTGCAGATGTTCCTCTAGCTTAGAAAAAGGGCACAGTGGATGAGAAGCAAAACAGCTCTACTTTCTCTGGGGCTGTTGTCTGGACTCTGGTCAATTCTGGCTGTTCCTTTCATGGGCTGCAATTTATCCAGGAATAACCTTTCATCCTACTAATGAAGCACAAGCAATAGATATATAGGTATTTAACGACAGTTATTTTATGGTAGGTTACGGTGGTATAGACACAGATGTTTGGATGGTATGTTAATCCATGAATTACATTTTTTTCTGTTAAATATTGACAGGGTCTTACTGTGGCTTATAAACATCTCCTAACATAGAAGGATGTAAGCTTGTGGCATAAGCCATGAGTTATTCCTCCAAGGGGAAGGCTAATAGCCAATTAGATTGGGATATACAGACATATGGCTGCCCTGCTGCACAGTATTCTCAGGCAGGTGAGGTGTAGTAGTGCTGATGGAGGAGTCTTGCTTGACTCAGAGAACATATTTGCTTTTATTGTTTTAGTGGCCTTTGGTAAACACTCTCTGGCATTCCGAGACCATCTGTTACACTTGCATGTGTGGTCCAATACATCTTCCCATGTTAACGTCAGGTCTTACAGCAGGGCCTTTCACCTTTCTTCTTGCAGGCATCCCAGTTGAGTGGAAGGCGAAGGGGGAGAGCAATATTCTACGGGCTACCCTCGGATGGCTGATGGAGGAAACAGGGGAATGTGATCTACGTAGGGCAAGGCGTGGGGGGCCGCACGAGATTATCTGTCCTGTGTGTGGAGACCCCAGGCGTGGAGGCAGAATAAAAGAAAGAAAACTCAGCCAAGTTCATGATGTTGCAGAGCTCGCTCGTGTATTAAATGGTCATATTTTGGGCTTAAGGGGAGGACCTCCCAGAGCTGTAACGGAGACTTTATGAGAGAAGCAGAATCAATGATAATTATATTGGAGGTCTGGGAGTACCGAGCATCATAACTCCTTTGTCACAGCGGATGGTGATCATGAAATGAAGAATTCAATCCTCAGTGNCCTAACAAACTGTCCATAACTCCAGTTTCAGGAGAATCCCAACACTATTTGACGTCTACAGGGCCTATTGTCATAACATAGGACCACACACACATGCATGCAATATAGTCATACTATAATGAAAATAAAATAATTTTTAAAAATAACAATAAAATGATGAACAACAATATTTATAAAGTGATCCTTCTATAAAGACCAAAAATATAGAACTGTGTATGTTTATATTCCATTAGAAGAAAGAGATTAGGCAGAGGAGAGTGCGGGGTGTAAAGATGAGAAATCGAAGTCAGAACATGAAGATAAAACGAACGGGATTCTTTCCTCTTCTCTCTCTTTTCTTCTTTCTCCTTTTCTCTTTTCTTTCCCCTTCCTCCCTTCTCCCATTTTCCTTCTTCTTTCCTTCTTCTCTCTCTCTACTCTCTTCTCCTCTCTATTCCTTCTTTCTCCCCCTCTCTCCTTCCTTTTCCCCTTCTTCTTTTCCTTCTCTTCCTTTCTCCTTCCCTCCCCTCTTTCTCTTCTTCTCCTCCCCCCCCCGCCCCCCCCCCCCCCTCCCCCCCTCTCTTTTCTCCCTTCCCCCCCCTCCCTCTCCCTTCCCCCCCTCCTTCTTTCCCCCTTCCTCCCCTTTTCCCCCTTCTTTTCCCCTTTCCCCTCCCCCCCCCCCCTCCTCCCTCGACTGGCCCCAAGTCACATGGCTTCTAGATGGCCGAACCAAGGTCCACAGCAAGGGTTTCTGCCTAAAAATGCAGCATCCTTTTCATTGCACCACACCGCCTTCTAGAAGGCAGAACCAGCAGGGCATGCCAAGAACACTGACACAGAGAACTGAAGAGGTCCTGGATTCTAACTTCCTCACTGCACAGATTAGGACAGTAAGGTCGGCAAGAAGAACAGGGACCAGAGTCCATGTCTACTACTGTCTAGTAAGGTAATGAGTAAAGCTGTCTGCAGAAAAGTGATTTCCAGATCAGAGCCCACGAATCAGCAGCAACAGAAGCCTACCAGGGCTCTTTTCTTATCGTCTCCTTCCTTGCTTGGGCAGCACTTTATCTTCTGGGCTTGAGTAAAATGCTGACTGCCATAACCTGTCCCACAAGGCCCACAGGGAGGGAATCTGCTCAATAGATTTCAGAACAAGAAAAAGAAAGAGGGCTGAGCATTCAGCACTCCACCCTCCCTCCATCCTCTCACACCTCAGCTCCTCACCACATAGATCCAGCTGCTTAAATGTATTCACAGCCTGATATCTGGCCGCCCCCCCCCCGCCCCCAGCAACTGATCCAGGACGGAGCAGAACAGGAACCGCAGAATCTTCTCCTATGATGTAGCCTCATAAGGCATTTTATCATTTCTGCCATGTCCTATTGGCTGGACAGAAGAAACCTGACACAATATAGGAAGGGGACCAAGCTCATTTCAGCCCACTACCCTCAGGCTGGACTTTTCCATATCTGAGTGTAAATTAAGAAGAACAAAGATGTCAGAAAGGTTGTCCTGGCCCATGGCACAGAAGCATCAGAACAGTTACCTCCCTTTTCCCTCTTCACCTTCTTCTGCTTAGGCAGGAAAACACCTGCCTGTCCTCTCTTGGACCTGGTAACTTGACCAGGCTTATTTCTTTGGGGGAAGACAAAATGCCTACCCCACTCTTTTCTCTTGATTCCTTTTATTCAAGTGTAAGATTGCCTCTACACATTCCCAGGAAGTAAATGAGAGGAAAAGAAGGACAAGTGTTTTCTATGGGACCCCTTTCAAAACAACCAGTACTCTCACAGTTAAGAGCTAAACACCTATGAGAAAATGGAGTCACTTTAAAATAGTGAGGCATCCGCAGTCCCTGGTGAGACAGACTCCATGATGTTCCTACCCTACTCTAAGCAAACAAGAAAACATATCTTTTAAGTTTCCCAGCAAACTAATGTGAGTATGGCGAGAGCTGTAATCAATAAGTAACTTGATAAAGTGGATAAAAATTGACTCAGGAGGGGAGTGTAACATCCTATTAAGCAAATTCAACCCAGACCACTTTCAATCAGCCATATCAAAATGCAGAACCCAGAAACCAAAGTCTCTGTAGAGAAGTGGGATCGATATTTTAAGACCTAACTCCTTAACTTTGTACTAACAGCAAACTAGAAAAAAAAATGAAGTCTTCTAAATCAAAGACAGAAAAAAAAAGAAGTGCCAGGGGGAGGTAAGAACCTATGTAGGTTGTAAGTTATTGTAAGTTACACACAACCTCCCAAAGAATAAATCTGTCTTTCCTGAACTAGACAAATGCTAAAAAGCCACCACCCAGCCACAAACAATCCTTCATGAATACTGAAATAAGAGAAGGAAATATTCAGGTCACAAATTTATCTGATTGAAAGTCAGGAACTAAGTGAAGCCTGCAAAAGTTTGATTTCTTTTTTTATTATTAATATTGGAGGAGGACTGCAAATATTCTGGGATGCCAGACACAGAGGAAAGGGAAGCGGCGGCGGCCGCCAGCCTGCAATTTTTTTTTAAACTTGCCACAAATACACCAGCCACCATAATAAATTATTTTTCATTTGCAAGGAAGTTTGCATTCCATAGAAAGAAGTTCTTCCTGAATAAGTCCAAGCTTCTTCAACAGTAGACCTCCCTTGGATCCAGAAGCATTTCTGCAGCCGTACCTGAGCCCTGGCCTCTTCTTACCCACCCACAATAGCCAATCAAGAAAGCAATTCTCAAAATTACAGTCTGCCGAGAGGATATCAAAGGGCTGAGTCTTCCAGTGCTTTGATTGGATTCCAGCTTATGGGGGCCATTAAATGTCTACTCCTATAAGTTCCACACACAAAAAATGAAAAGTGAGAAACAATGTTGGAATGATAGGCATGATAAATTATTTTATAGACATTTCTCCTTTACTCAGCTCTCCCTTGAGAAGAAATGACCTAAACAAAACTATTGTCAATTGTTCCATTTGCAATTCAACTTACTGTAATTTATTGAACACCTACTATGTGCTAAGCACTAAAGGATCTGTAGGGAAGCTGTATGTTGCTCCAAAGCACTCAGTGAAGTCTGGGTGATAGATGGGAGGCTCTGAGAGCTCCTCTAGTCTTCCTTAAAGATGGGGGTGGAGGGCCGCTCACCAATGGGTGATACCATTACTACCTTAGGGTTTGCAATGTAGTCAACTAGATATGGAAAAGGAATTATCAAGAGTCCAAGACCCTGGTCATGCTACTGGGATTTGGACAAGGCACTATGGGAGCCTCCGTTTCTCCACCTGTATAATGGAGTCAGTAATACTAACACCATTGGGATTCAGAGCAAATTAGAACAGATGTCCCAGGCAGACTGCTAGAAAGCATCTGAAACCAAGTAGATGTCGAGTGCATGCCAGCTACAGCCTCTTTTCATAAAGGAAGTCTTTGGCAGGCTGGCTCAGAGTATACGTGAACTCTATACCATCAACCTTCAGCATGTGGTGCAAGGACACCTGAACACAAGGAAGGCAAACTCGGCAGCCTCCACCAGCTCCGTCAGCTCACCTGCTCACTGATGCAGGACTGAGTGAAACAGAATTGCTTGGAGAGGGAGAAATGGATCTCCAACCCTGGGAGGAACGATGATTGTAGCCATTACAGAAAGGAAATGAAAAGGTTATTATGAATAGGCAGTTTCCAAAGCCATTTCTCCTCCTTTGTAAACTGAACCAGACAGCCTGCTGACCCTCTGGAAGGCGCCTCCCTCACCCACACTCCCTGAACACCCCAGGGGAAAGAACTAGGCTCTGCATTTTGGAGGATGCAAGGATCTCAGGGAGAGGAACAGCTTTGAACGCAAAGTTAATATTTGATAATTTGTTTTACGGTTTTTTTTTGTTCTATGTGGCACTGTTCACTGTAGCAAAAAGGTGACAGCCAACCCAACTATCCATCAATAACTAGATAAACAAAATAATACATATATGCATGGAATATTTTCGGCCTAAAAAAAGGAATCATATTTGATATCTGCTAAACATAGTAAACCTCCAGGACATAGGGCTAAGTGAACTAATTAGACACAAAAGAACCGATACATCATTTACTTACAGAGATATTTAAAGAGTGCAAGGCGATATTTATAATATTTCATAAAAATGGGAAGTAAAGTAAGTAACCACATTAGACTGCAGGGCTAGGAGGCAACGCGATTGCAGACTACGGTAGTTTACTTCGAAGCTAGTACACTGTGTATAGTAACGCCCACCGTGTTTAGATGGGATACTGTACTATAGCCTAGATTAAACGTCATGTCAAGGTTACTGTAGGCCTGCACTTCTAGTCAGAATGATTTCCACTCCCCCCCACCCCGACACCGACCAACTGTTTTGTGAATCCCCCATGCCCTCTTAAACTGAGCTAGATTGGAAAAAAAAAGCACATTCCCCAAATTCACGCGGAACTAGCCAACTTTATTTATGTAGATCCCTGATGGCCAAAAGCATACCTATTAACCAATAAAGAATACTTGTTGTAGGTACGTTACATATTCCCTAATGTCTTTAACACAGAAGCAATGTTACTCTACATAAACTTGGTCCCTAGCACTGAAAAAAATATTAATAGCCACTGTGCAGCATGATGTAAGTGTTTAATAGCAGGACCCAGAACTAAATTTCCACCTTGCGCTCCAGTGAGTGTGATCTACTGAAACTATGTTTCCAACTATCTACGACAGTATGAACTGCGAGACGAATGGAACACATGCACCCGTTATGCTCCATGAGCTGGTTGGTTACAAATCAATTGTCTCTTTGCGTCAACTGGGTCGACACTGCTCTGAAGCATTGGTCTGTGTCACATCGCGCTATGTCCCACCAACGTCCCAGTCGGATAGAATAAGATTATTAGATAAGCAGACAAGTGGGCGTTATGTTAGCATCACAACTAGAGAAACCATCTGCCACACAGCCAAATACGAGACCAACGGGGCATTACGGATGACAAGAGTGAGGAACAGCGCTCAATGAGAAGAAATGTGTTCACATCAATAAGAATTTGATTCAGGGATTGTATCCTAAAGTATAAATAGAATCAAGCGGTAAGAGCCAGAATGCAACACAGCCTTACGCTGTTTTGAGTTGGCTGTCTTTGTTGTTTGTTCATTTTTTTATTTGTACTGCTTTGTGTAGTTTCACCACCTACATTTTCCAATTAGTTACCGCATCATACCCTGTTCGCATTCCACCGCGCTAACCTCCACGCCCCAACGTCTACCAGCAGGCACAGCTAATACTCACTGCGCATTCCTGCGCCATAACGTCTGCAATTTTGTTCTCAACGGTGTTTTTTTCAATTTTAACAATAAGTGATAATTTATGAGATTACAAGCATCACTTCATGTAAAAACCAATTGGCAGCAGTTGGGCCCAAACCCACACAGTCTCATAGGGTCCGCCACCACTCCAAGCCAGGGCCGGGCTGTATATGTTCAATTCAAGTGATCCATGACTCGTGCTCTCAACCAGTACTTGCCTTGTAGTTTCACCATTCCCCCAACTTACAGCTCTTCATACTCTCTACCAACTCCCTTTCGCAGATTGTTCGCCTTAGCGTAAAAGGGGCACAGTTCCCATGGGAGCAGCAAAACAGTCTATTTCTCTGGATGCTGTGTCTTGGTATCTCTGGTACAATTCCTGAGCTGTTTTCCTTTCATGGTGACACGTTTGTCCCTAGTGCACTAAACCTTTCTTTTTTAAATTGTTTTTTTATACATATATTTTTATTGAATCTAGACCGTTCCCCCCCATCCCCCCACCCCTCCAGAGCTCATGCATTCTGCCAACATGCTTTTCATCTTTTCTCAGTCTTTCTCAATTTCTCCATGGGGGAAGTTGACTGTTTTGGGCAGAATTTAACTGTTTCAGTCAGTTCTTCGATGCAGTCTTTCTGTTTTGTTTTTTTTTTTTTTTGTGTTGTTGTTGTTGTTGTTTTTTGTTGCTTGTGTGTCTCCAATATGCATCACTCTCCAACTGCTTTGGACAAAAGTCAAGGGGCCATGCACAGGAAATATTACCACTGTAATTGGCACTAGCACCAACAGATGAGGAATACCATTCATATTGTTTTTTGGACTGTGTTACTTCACCAGCATGATGTCCTCTAGCTCCAGCCATTTTCCGCAAAGCTCATGATATCATCTTTCTTTACTGCTGTATAGACTACCATTGTGTAGATGTACCAACATTCTCTACACTCATCATTCGAGGGGCATTTGGGTTGTTCCAGCTCTTCTTTTTATTGCTTGTGTATTTCTACATCATTTTCCAATTCAGTTCAGGCATATTTCCCTTCCCTTCCCCACCCCACCCCACCCCATCCCAGATCATGCATTCTGGCATAACTGTCTGCATCTTTCTCACAGTTTTTTTTTTCATTTTTAATAACATAAGTGTAATTTATGAGTACAAGCATCCTTCATGTAAAACCAATTTGCAAGCAGTTGTGCCCAAACCCACACAGCTCATGGTCCCCACCTCCAGCAGGGGGGTTGTTTGTTCAATAAGTTGATCAAATGAGTGTCCCGAGCTATATTGCTGAGTTTCACCTTATCACCCCAATCGCAGCCCTTACATTCTACACGCCCCCTCTTCTGCAGATTGTTTCCTGGCTTAGAAAAGGGCACAGTGGATGAGAAGCAAAACAGTCTTTTTCTCTGGAGCTGTTGTCTGGACTCTGGTCAATTCTGGCTGTTCCTTTCATGGGCGACAATTATCCAGGAATAACCTTTCATTCTAATGAAGCACAAGCATTAGTATATAGGTATTTAAAACCAGTACTAATTGTTATGGTAGGTTACGGTGGTATGACACAATGTTTGGATGGTATGTTAATCCATGAATTACATTTTTTTCTGTTAAATATTGACAGGGTCTTACTGTGGCTTATAACATCTCCTAATACTGAGAGGATGTAAGCTTGTGGCATAAGCCATGAGTTATTCCTCCAGGAGGAGCTAATAGCCAATTAGATTTGGATATACAGACATATGGCTGCCACTGCTGCACAGTATTTCCAGGCATGGTAAGGTGTAGTAGTGCTGATGAGGAGTCTTGCTTGACTACTGAGACCCCTATTTGTTTATTGGTTTAGTGGCCTTTGGTAAACACTCTCTGGCATTCACGAGACCATCTGTTACACTTGCATGTGTGGTCCAATACATCTTCCCATGTTAACGTCAGGTCTTCACAGCAGGGCCTTATCACCTTTCTTCTTGCAGGCATCCCAGTTAGAAGGCAAGGAGCCTTTACTTTGTGGGGGCTTGGTCCCCTGGCCAACTCTCCTTGGTAGAATATCCATTGCTGATGTCAGAGCTCTTGTATTAATATATTTTGCTTAAGTGCATAGCTTAGGAGACTTTAGTATTATAGTTGGTTCTGAGTGAGAATAATCCTTTTCACAGTTCCTATGTCTATTAGTCAATTAAAGAAGGCCGTTTTACTGGTTTTATAAGAGATTACCTCTACAAAGTTGCTCCAATACAGTGGAGAAGACCTCATCCATCATCATATTTATCTTGTTTTCTATGGGGGGCGGTAGAGTCTCTCATATTAAAAACCTTTGCGGCACCTAGAAGGTAAGGTTTAGTTTAGTTTGTCTTCCATTGCTGTGACAAAACAATCTGACAGACACCAAATTGGGAGGAAAGGTTATTCAGCTCTACATTCTCTAGGTCACGTCATTCACTCAGGGAGGCCAAGCAGGAACTCAGGGCAGGAACCTGGAGGCAGTAGCTCAAGCACAAGCCATGAGGATGCTGTTTCTGGCTTGCTCCCCTGGGCCCATGCCAGCCTGCCCTCTTATACTGTACACAACAAACCTGCCCAGGGTAGCACCACTCATTGTGGGCCGGGCCCTTACACACTGCTGACCATCAAGACAATACTCCCACAGATGTGGCCAAGGCCAATCCAATGGACCACATTCCCCAATTAAGGCTCCCTCAACCCAGGTGTGTCAAGTTGACCACTAAAGCTATCCCAGACAATTGACCCCTTGTCAACTTGACACACAAAACGCATCACTGTTAATCCATCACCTTCCAGTTTCTTATCCCCAAAGTATGAATGTTAACATTAACTCACAACCTAAGACAGTACAAACTTAAAAGCCCCACCAGTCCTTAAAATGTCAAACACTTAAAAGGTCACAGTCCATAAAAAGTCTCTTAACTGTGGGGCCTGCTGTAAAATCCAAAACAAGTACTGTAAGAATCAGGCACTCTCAAACAAAACCTAAGTCCAGCACAGTAGCTCAAGGCTGGACACCTGGATTCACTCATGATCTTCTGTGGCTCCAAAGGGTCTTGGCAGCTCCCTCTCTCTGACTCTGCCGTCCGTGGCACACACAGCTCATCTTGCAGGCCCGAACTCCATTCCACACCTGCCGTGCTCTCTGGTGGTCATCCCATGGTCCTGGCATCTCAAAAGCTTGGGGTCCCACTGAAACTGAAGCAGCACCTTCCCCAATGGCTCTTCTGACCTTCTCTGTGCAAAAGCCTCAGCTTCTCTCTCATGACCCCTGCAATCCTGGGGTCTTCACTGCAACTGAGTGCACTTCCACCAATGGTCTTTCCGACCTCTCTCAGTGCCAAGCCTCGGCTGCTCTCTGTGACCACCTCAAATTTAAACCGGAACATATAGGAGACTCTTCCACAACTACCAAGTCCTGCTTATGGCTTGAGATGGAGGCTCAGGCCCCTTCTGGAACATAGCTTCTGTGTGCTGACCCTGAAAGAAATTCTTCCCAGGAGATTTCACCACAGTGATGCTGGTCTCTTGTTACTTACAGTCTGATTTTCAGCCCCAGCTAACCGCATCAATTGTCCCATACAACAAAGATTTCCCTTCAGGTTCTGATCTCTTGTTACTTACAGCTGATTCTTCAGCCCCAGCTGACCAGAAACCACAGATATACACGTCCTGATGATCTCTGTTCCCTTTGAAACTAGAAACTTCACAAGCAAGGCCTCCCTCTTCTACAAACTCCTTCAGCAAAAACTGCTCCAAGCTCCACAGCAACAATCTTTAGCATTCAATATCTTCCCAGCCCAAGTTCCAAATTCTTCCACAATCCTTCCCCAAAACAAAGTCAGGTCTGTCACAGCAATGCCTCACTCTGGTACCAATTTTCTGTCCGTTTGTCTTCCATTGCTGTGACAAACACTCTGACAGACACCAACTTGGGGAGGAAAAGGTTTAATTCAGCTTACATCTCTGGGTCACAGTTCATCACTCAGGGAGCCCAAGGCAGGAACTCCGGGCAGGAACGATAGATAGGATTCGCCAAGGCACAAGCCATGGGCAATGCTGTTTATGGCTTGCTCCCCTGGCCCATGCTCAGCCTCTACCCTCTTATACTGTACACAAAACCTACGCCCAGGGTGGCACCACTCCTTGTGGGCCAGATCCTCCCACACTTCGACCATCAGACATACTCCAACGATGGGGCTGGAGAGATGGCCTAAGCGGTTAAGAGCGCCGACCCGCTCTTGCAGAGGACCCGGGTTCGATCCCCAGCACCCACATGGCGGCCGAGAGCCGTCTGAAACTCCAGTTCCAGGAGAACTCCAGTTCCAGGGGAATCCGAGACCCTCTTCTGACCTCCGCGGCATTGCACGACACGGGTGCACAAACCTGCATGCAGACAGTACATTGATACACATACCGAAATAAATAAAATAAAAATAAAAAAATTAAAAAAAAAATACTCCACAGATGTGGCCACAGGCCAATCCAATGGAGCCAATTCCCCAATTAAGGCTCCCTCAACCCAGGTGTGTCAAGTTGACACTAAAGCTATCTAGCACAGTAAGTTTCATTAGGACTCATTATAAATAGTTGTTACAAGTAGGATCCACAGAGGGGTTTGATGTTTGCAGCAATCCAAGGCCTTTCTTCCTTTCAATGTTCAGATGGGCCAACCTTTCTGCTGGCACTTTCTGGTACATCCTACTCAATGCAAAGCTGTATCTTTTCTTTCTCAGCCGTTAAGTTGGTGACATTTTGGCCTGTTGGAACATACAAATCTTTTCCCGTAGTAGTTTTAAGATTTGAATTGCAAGGTTTTTGACAAAAAGGTTTCATATCTATCTGTATCCCCCCTTTTTTTTAGGTTTTTATTTTTTGACCCATGAGTCTCCAGAAGGCATTTGTATTATACATACCTATAGGGTGGAATCAAGGCACATATTTCATCAAATTCACCCTTGCTGTTTTGGGTGACTGTATGTGATTAACTTGGGAAGCAAACTTAATTTTTACATTAAATCATCTAGTTGGCTTTCTGTCGTTGTGATAAAACACTGACCAAAACCGATGGCAGAAGAGGGGAGGATGTTCTTGGCTTACAGGTTACAGACTGTCATGAGGGAAGTCAGAGCAGGAACTCAAGGCAGAAGCCTGGAGGCCAGAACTGAAGCGCAGACCATGAAGGAATGCTGCTCACTGGCTTGCTCGACTACGTTTCTTTCTTTGTTTGTTTGTCTTTTCGAGACAGGGTCTCCCTGTAGCCCCAGCTGTCCTGGAACTCACTCTGTAGACCAGGCTGGCCTTGAACTCACAAAGATCCGCCTGCTTCTGCCTCCCAAGTGCTAGGATTAAAGGCGCGCGCCACCACTACCTTTCTTAAACATGCAGCCTAGGGAATGACACGACCCTCAATGGGCTGGGCCCTCCTACGTCAATTAGCAATCATGAAAACGCCCCACAGACATTCACAGGCCGGATCAGATGGAAGAAAGTCCTCAGTCGAGGTTTCACTTCCCACGCGTCTCTAGACACAAGCTAACCAGCATACGATTTCTTTAAATGGTTGGCCTAAATAGACATTTCTCAAAAGAATGCATACAAATGACCAACAGTTGTATGAAATAAATTCTCAGCATCACTCACATCAGAGAATCACAGATCAAATCTACAAGAAACCATTTGATGCCCATTAGAACAACTATTTTCCAAAAAGCTCAAAAACAAATTTTATAAGAACATTGTTGGTAGGGATGTAAATCGGTATAGTCACTGTGAGAAAAAGTACAGAGGTTCCTCAAGAAATTAAAAACAGAACCAACAAACAATCCCCCTATCCCACTGCTAGGCATTCAGATCAAAAGGAAATGAAATTAGTATGTGGAAGAGACGTGCGCACCCATGGTCACTGCTGTGGAAGAGACGTGCACGATCATGTTCACTGCAGTATTTCACAACAGCCAAGATGAAGAAACTTCCTAAGTGTCCATTGATGGAAGAATGTGGTGTAGACAATGGAACACTGCCAAGGCTTTAAAGAATATCCTGTTCTCTGAAAGAACATAGAGAAACCTGGGGTATACTAGGCCAAGTGAAATAAGTCAGACACAAAAAAAACTCCAAATGCAGCTAGCAGGGACTGGAGAGGAAGGAAGTTCCAGAAGAACTGTCAAAGGTTCCAAAGTTTCACTTAGGGTGAACAAGTATGAGGGTCTATTGTGGAACATCGTGGCAATAGTGAATAAATATCTAAATTGCTAAGTGAGTAGATTTTCAACGTTTTCACTGCAAACATGGTAAGTATGTGAGGCAGTGAGCTGCTAATTGGCTTGCTTTAATCATTTCACAGTTGTACGTACATCAAAATATCATATTATATATCACAACTATGGGCTGAGGAGATGGCTCAGGTGAGTAAAGCACTTTCTGAGCAAGCATGAGCACTTGAGTTTGGATCTCCAGACACCGCCTAAGAGCAGGGCATGGCAGTTTGCACCTGTGACCCCACTGCTGTGGGTGAAGCAGGGACAGGAGGATCTCAGAGACTCGCTGGCCCATCAGTCTAGCCAAGTGAGATTCTCCTTCAGGTTCAATGACAGACCCTGACTCAGAAAACAAGGTAGAGATCTGTACAGGAAGACCCCAAAGACATTTGGCCTCCATGTGCAAATATATGAGCATGTGCAACTGCATATACACATGTATACATATATGTATACCATATACACAAAAAAATAATATGTACTGTCACTATAGATAATTTTTATCAGTTATACTTTTATAAAGCTAAAGGGAATAGTAACAATAAAAATTTTATATTTTGCATATTGTAGCACAAAAAGTTGCATGTCCATTACAGCATCTGCAGTGGCTGATTTTGTACAGCTTAAGGCTTGGCTCTGTTACCTCTGCACTGTCCCCTGGGGTACCCAGATATCATGGACACATAAGGTCACCTTGGCCTGTCTCTACTTCCTTAACCAATATCTCTCCTCTCCCCTGTGGTGGTTTTTCAAGCTCTCACCAGGGATTCATAGTCACCATTTAAAGGGTCCGATGCCTTTTCTTTTGATGGTAGGACATTCAATAAAAAGCAGTCTCCTATCCCACTCAAATCACCAAGAAAGGGAAGAGGAGAAAGCCTCTCTATCTTTTTGCATTCTGTCCCTTCATTTCCCCTGAAAACCTCTACACCATGCTCAGAAAAGATCTGGGAAGTTATTTACTGAAAAGTTAGGACAAGTTGCAAAAGCTAATTATAACACAGGAAAGACTTGCTCAAGTTCTTAATAACTTAATCTTTCCCCACTATCATCCAAAAAATGCAATATGATTTCTTCTCAATATGATTTCTGGCTCCATCTTAGAGACCAAACTCAGGAGTAAAAGACTTGTATTTTAATGGCTGACCCTTGGTTTCATTTGATACATTTACCATTATGTATCATTCCAGAAAGGTCAGCATTAAGTTTTGTTATCCTGCCAAGAAAAGGGACTGGGAATAGAAAGGGTGTGGATAGTTTTGTCCAGTTATACTTAAAAGAAGGCTCATGATGAGTGGCCAACCCAAAAGAAGTTTGCCACTAAAAGCCAAACTCAAACCCCAAGACCCAAGGAAGAAGAGCTTACTATGCCCACATTAAATCACAACATCAGCACTGAGGCAGCTTGTAGGGGTGGCAGGGGAATCACTGATACAGTATAGCTAACTCAAAGATGGAAGGCAAACAGGAGTCAATTTAAGTAGACACACAAACTATTTAATCTACAATTGAAAATTCTACAGGCAAAACATGTAGAAAGCAACTCCATGAGGAATAGTTAACAGAGGTTTTGTTAAAGAATCTCTGTGCCTGCCTCTCTTGGGCTCATTTCCAGGAGGAAAAAAAGTAAAAGTGTGCAAGATGTCCTCTGTGCCTTTGATGATTAGTGCGAATAGGAGTATGTGTGTGTGTGTGTGTGTGCATGTGTAAGAGATCATGTGTTATACGTTCTTCATGTACCTATACAGTGTGTGTACATTGTGTATTTAGGACAGCTCCAAATAAGACAGCCTAAAGGACATATCTAAACCATACGACAGAAGAGAGACCTTGGCAAGATCCTCCAGAGACCCTCTAAGGATACAATTACCCTTTCAGCACCACTACCCAAGACCAAGTCCATTAGCAGTGGCCAAACGGGTCTAACACACAGACAAAATGTAGTCATCTAGTGGAGTAAAAGGGACCCACTCACCTACTACCTTAAATTTTTACTCCCTTCCTGACCTGCTACGGTGCCCCCAAGTGCCCACTGGGAAGTTCAATTCTATCTGTGTATAAACTCTACCCAACCAATCCTATAGGGTGGTTCTCAGAATTCGGCAGGATCATTTGAAGACTTGTAAATCACAAAGGTCTGGGTCTCCATCCCAGAATTCTTAGCCTAGGAGAATTTTCGTTTCTATAGGTTTCTAGATAGTGTTGATACATTTGGTCCAAAGACCCCAAGTTGAGAACCACTGGCTTACACAATAGACAGAGACTGGCCACTAGTACTGAAGGGACAGAAAGCTGGAGCTGTAAATTCAACAGTGGAGGCTGAAAAAAGGCAGATGGGGGGGGGGGGTGTGCAGCTCTATCCTTGCCAGTCCTAGTCCCATACCTAACAGAGCGAGCACATTCTAGGAAGGAGGAAGGACATGATGGAATCTGTTGGGGTGTTGGAAGACGTTTGCCTCTTGACCCTGGATGGGGGGCACACTGCTGGCTGCCTCCAAGGCAGGCTGACAGCCCGAGGTGGTTTGCAGAAGCTTCGGACTCTGCAGGTGTGGGACAGCTCCACGGTGGCGCTCCAGGGCCACCGGCTCTTTCTCGGTTATGTTTACTGTTCACGTCCGAGCTGTTCCTCCAGGCTCGGCGGCCGTGTTTACCCGAACGCTGCAAGTGAGAGTTCTGCATGTGACTTGCAGACATCTGTTTTCCCTTTGCATGTTTCTCATGCTGATTCCTCTCCCCACCCCTTGTCTGTCTCTATCACAATGCAGCTTCCCAGAAATAGAATTCCAACGAGCTCCAGGAAAATCCAAAGGGTCCACTCGGCTTAAACTACAATTGAAAATCTTCCTGCTTGATTCGCCCACTTTGAAACAGAGAGCACGTGTTCCTCAGAGTTAGAGACAAAAGGGCTATCCCTTCCCCCAAAGCACACAGCTCTGCGGGATTGTTTCAAGACTGCAATTAGAAAGGGCTTGTTGGATTTTAAAAATGAATTTCTAAATAGTCCATATGGTATTTTTTTTTCCCAGAGAGAATAGCTTTCAAAAGTCCAGTTAGCTATGCCTTTGTATGTTAAGGAATTCTTTTTATCCATCAAATGTATTGTATGGGTCAGAATAAGACTAAAGATAGAACCTTAAAAGATCAGGAATGTGGGCTGTCCAGTGAAAGAGTTAGCCACCACTTGATACCTCTACAAAGAAGGCAGCAGGATGTCATCATGCAAAGGATAGTGGCCCTCATAAAGGAAGGGTCTCCCAGCACAGGAACAGCTGGATAAACTTACACCTGCTTCACTCAGCAGCTCTTTGGAGCCACCTTCATTATGGGAACAGCACATTAGAGAAGATGCAGAAGCTATGAACCCGACCTCTCCACCCCCATTCTTTTTTTTTTTTTTTTTGGTCTTTTTGAGACAGGGTCTCTCTGTAGCCCCAGCTGTTCTGGAACTCACTATGTAGACCAGGCTGGCCTTGAACTCACAGAGATCCGCCTGCCTCTGCCTCCCAAGTGCTAGGATTAAAGGTGTGCACCTGGCATTAACCCCACACAGAGACCCTCCCCGACCAAATGACCAGCTTGTCCGTAACCAAAGCCTTACAAGGAGCTCACTTGGCCTCCCCAGCCTCCATCCACCAGCTTGGTGCTGCTCACAGCAGTGCGAACAGATCTTACAGCTCCGTACACACATGAAACACACGCGCAAAGCAGCTATCTTTTCCCCAAAACTAGCTTTGAGACCAGGTCTGATGACAAAAATCACTGTTCTGTGTATCACTTGGCATTTAGAGAAACACCTTGTCGGGTACCCCAAATCCATAAATACTCTATCATGAAGGTCCCCTGCTTAGAGCCCCATGTGGAAGAACTCGGCCATCTGCTTTCAGATTTCAACCCTTTCTACTTATCTTCCACTTTGTTTTATGGGAGAGGATTAGGCCTGGATTTCCTCAGGTGCTGAGTTTCATTCCACTGCCAGTCAGCTTTTCCATCTCTAGCCACATGTGGAGGCTGATAAGCGCAGCTCAGACATTTATCCTACCTAAGGAATGGTCCTCGTCAGTGACCTTTAACCTCCTTGCTGTTGCCCATTGTGAAGCACATCTTTCACTCCCCTTGGGAATAAGCTTTAGAAAAAGCTTCTCAGGGATGATGCAGTCGGATGCCATTTCACGAAGCACATGGCTACAGAATTCCCCAACATAAAATGTTAGTTTGTCCACAATAATTCGTAGATTCTGAGTGAACAGAATGGATTTTGATGAAATGAAGAGAAAACTCTACAAACAGCAGTAACAGCCCTAACTGAGAATGAAAATAGCCCAGACCGGGGCTGGAGAGATGGCCTAGCGGTTAAGAGCGCCGACCGCTCTTACAGAGGACCCGGGTTCGATCCCCAGCACCCACATGGCGGCCAAGAACCGTCTGAAACTCCAATTCCAGGAGAACTCCAGTTCCAGGGGAATCCGAGACTCTTCTGACCTCCACGGCATTGCACGACACGGGTGCACAAACCTGCATGCAGACAGTACATTGATACACATACCGAAATAAATAAAATTAAAAAAAAAAAAAAGAAAGAAAATAGCCCAGACCTAGCGCCTGGCTCTGCAGGCACATTGTGGGTAGACAGAATGCCACAAGTGCTTAAAACAGTGGTTCTCGAGTGTGGCAGTGACGTCACCAGCAGCGTCACCTGAAAATTTGTTTAAAATGCAGAGTCTCCATCCCACCCAAGACCTATGACTCGGAAGCCAAGTTAAGAAGACCTCCAGCATAGAAGCACATCGAAGTGAGAGCGCTAGCCTAACAGCCAGCATGGGGGGTGATGCTGCCCCTAAGCTACCAGAAGCCAGAGGACTGTAGTGGAGAAGGCTGGACTGGACTGTTTGGGAAAGCTGTAGGTTACAGATATTCTGTTACCAGCTGACAATCTGGATCATCCACTTCACTTCTTGGACAATTATAGAAGATCTCTGACTCTCATCTTGACCATACCTTAGAATCATCTAGAAACTTTAATTCAGGTGCATAAGTCTCATCCCCAGAGATTCTGCTTTCATCATCAGGGAGTGCACGTGTGTGTGTGTGTGTGTGTGAGTGTGTGTGTGTGTGTGTGTGTGATATGGAGGAGGCTAGAGATTGACATTAGTCATCTTCAGCTATCACTTTCCATCTCATCTTTTGAGACACTGACATTCACAGATTAACTACACTGGCTGGCCAGCAGGCTATCGCCCCAGGACAGGAGTATGCTCCTGTATGTATGTAAATGCACCCCTGTTATGCAGTGGCCTCAGAAGTAAGAAGAGGGAGTCAGACCCTCTGAAACTGGAGTTACAGATGATTCTCAGCCACCATGTGAGTTCAGGGAATTGAACCTGGGTCTTCTGCAAGAGCAGCCAGTGCTCTTAGCTGCTGAACCATCCCTCCAACTTGCTGACAACAGGATTTCTATAAGCTCCCCAGCTTTTATAATTTAAAGCCAAGATTGTAAGTCATTATGCTAGGTAACCCTTACACCTTGCCAGTTCAAACGCTATTCGGCCAATTCTATGGATCTAGGTGTCAAATTTAATGTTTTGTAAGAGACTTAAAGCTAGGACAATGCCCAGGGCATGATTTGTTTTACTGTATCCATGATCTAAGTGATTTTAATGTAGCAGCAGCAGCAGTAGTAGTATAAATAATAATAATAATAATAATACTTGAAAGCTCTGATGAGTTAGGTTCCAGTTAATTGAAGTCTCACTCTAACTTCTTTTCGTGGATTTGTGTGTGTGTGTGTGTGTGTGTGTGTTTGTGTGTGAGAGAGAGAGAGAGAGACAGAGAGACAGAGAGACAGAGACAGACAGAGGGACAGTGAGACAGAGAGACAGAGAGACAGAGAGAGAGACAGAGATTCATGGAGTGGACTCGTTCTCATCAGAATCTCTATTCTTTCATTTTATTTAAGTAAGTTGATGGCCTGCTTATTTTTCCTTTGAAGTCAACTTAGACATGTATCATAAGTGCCAAGTTCTGATCTCCTCCAAACTCACATGTTCATGGAAGCTAGAGGAAGGTAGTCTAAAATAAAGATGAGCTGTTCTCAATATCCCTTGGGGACCATTATACTGTATTCTGCTCCTTCCTGTGTGGATTTCTTGCTGTTTTATTTGGAAAAAGGCATCGTGGTTTGGAGTTCCATTGACTGACCTATTTAGCTTCCTCACTTTGGATAAGTTTAGCTAGGTGAATCAATTTCTATAGTCTCTTCAGAGTTGTCACTTTTGGTGACAAGCAGAAAATTGAAATTTGCAAGCCATTAGCTGTTAAGATGGTACTTGAGATTTCAAAATTTGCTGGGGGGAAAACACTCTACTTGTCAGATGAAGACCTTTAAAAAAAAAATCTCTCCCCTAAGATGTATTTTAAAGAGAGTCTTAACAAATTTAATAGGAATGAATGCATTTTCAGCTTATAAGAAACTGGATCTTCAATGCCAGGGAAATCAGGAACCAGGCACTCTCCTTCTGCCTCTAGCCTCTCCTCAGGTCTTCTAGTATTTAAAGGCTGTTTTCTCTGAGTGTCTGCTTTGTTCTCTGAGGACCAGTGTTCTCTGCTTTGCAACTTCTGGGTTTATAATACTAGAGTTCAAGCCTATGACTCGTACCCTGACAAACTAGTCTCTCAGTCACTGCTGTGGAGATTCAGAAGAGAGCATATGACAACCCTGTGACAATCAGGTGTCCAGATTTATTCTCTATGGCCATGATTAGTAACAGGACAAGCATGGCTCCCATTACCCACCACACTAGAGAACAGAAAGGAGAGCTCAGAGAAAAGAAGACCAGGCAGGCTCCTACCATGGTTCCCCATTTATCTGAATAAGAAAGATTCACCAAAAAAAAAAAGAAAGATTCACCAGTAGATTCTTCTTTTTAATATTTTTTATTATTAAACTTTTTCCATAGGGCATACATCATTTTCAGTTGAATCTAGAATCGCTTCCCTTTCCATGCCCCCCACTCCACCTGAGTCCCTGCACTCTGCCATACATGTCCTGTATCTTTTTCTGAGTCTTTCCAGAGTTTTTTTTTCAGTTCTTTTGTTGTTGTTCTCTCCAACTTGTATTGCTACAGTATATATACATAGTTATACATATATGTGTATATATATACATACATACATACACATATCACTTGAATTGGAGGATTTTTTTTTCCTAAAAGATGACATGTTTTCCTTAAGGAAGTGCCAAAGTTTCCTCCTTGGCAATCCCAAACAACCATCAATCCTGCACTTTTGCTCCACATTGGAGTCTTTCCCTCCCATGGTCCTCCATTTGTCCAGTAAGCATGAGTCCTGTCTCGATCCCCCTGCACTGGCCTCCATGATACAGCCCAGGTAGCACAACAATGGCAGTCTATATTCTGAAGAGGCTGACATCCCCTTAGCTGTTTAACCCACAAGCTGGGTATCTCAGTAGTCCCCATCTAGCATTGAAGGTTTGGAGGATTCTTGGAGAGACATGAGTCTTCAGTCCATATTGGAAGGTTGAAAAGCTGTGTCTCATGTCTTTGAGGAGTGTCAAAAGCAGTGGCAGCCACAGATTTGATACACTTGCCAGTAAGAATTGAAGACAGGCCAAACAACAGTGCTCTCTCTTTTTTCTTTTTGTCTCTTTACTAAGACCTCAAGTTCTATGTCTGCAGTACAGTTTCTCTAGTCTTACTGATTATTTATGTCTGGTTGTACTTTCCTTTTGGATGCTTAAGGCCACACAGTTAGCCCAGATTAACCAAGGTTTTTGTTTTCTCAAGCTCAGGGGTCTGTAGGGGGTTTTTTGTGGGGAAGAGGCAAGGGGGGACACCTTGTTCCTTTCCGCTTTTCATTTACCAGTTCCATCCACTTGAGGACAAAATCAGGTCTTGCTAGACCAGGCTTCCTTTTCTGAAGCATGATCAGACTTTCCTCTTTATAGACTGGACACTGGCTGAAGTCCCATTAGTGGCTCTCCAAGACCTCCCTGCACAGGAAGACTTCACCAGTAGATTCTTTTTTTAAAAAAGGAATTATTATTTTTTTAAAGATTTATTTTTATTTTTATTTATTTCTGTATGTGTATGAATGTACTGTCTGCATGTAGGTTTGTGCACCCGTGTCATGCAATGCCGCGGAGGTCAGAAGAGGGTGTCATATTCCCCTGGAACTGGAGTTCTCCTGGAATTGGAGTTTCAGACAGTTCTCAGCCACCATGTGGGTGCTGGGGATTGAACCCAGGTCCTCTGTAAGAGCAGTCGGCGCTCTTAACCACTAGGCCATCTCTCCAGCCCCACCAGTAGATTCTTAAGACCTACCATTGTTCCTCCAAGTTGGGCATTCATCATGGCTATCAAAGACACTGCCCTACCTCAGCTCTCCCAAACCTCTTAACAGTAGGGGAGGCAATAAGCCACCCTGTCTTCTACATTGTCTTAAAGGGTGGCTTGCATGTCAAGATCTGATAGTTGTCCCCAGTACCTACTTCAAGCTTCAGGGCAATGCCTATGCTAAACTCTCCTGCACTTAAAATCCCACTTTCAGGGGCTAGAAAGATGGTTCAGTGGTTAAGAGCATTGGCTATTCTTGCAAAGGACCCAGGTTCAATTCCCAGTGCCCACATGGCAGCTAACAATGGTCCATTAACTGCAGTTTCAGGGGACTCTGACATCCTCCTCTGGCACCCATGGAACACTGACATTGGTACCCTTACACATATGGAAGCAATACACTAATACCCATAAAACAAAAATAATATTAAAAAGTCTAGTTGGTTAAAAAAAATAAAACTCCTATTTTTCAGGCTGGATGTGGTATGCTGAATTCTTTTAATTCCAGCACTTGGGAGGCAGAGGCAGATGGATCTCTGTGAGATCCAAGCAAGCCTGGTCTACTTAACAAGTTCCAGGGCAGCTGGGGCTATAGGGAAATCATGTCCCCCAAAAAATCCCTCCCATTTTCACCTATCGAGGGGGGAAATGAAAGACAGAGTCCCCAAACATGCATACACACACACACACACACACACACACACACACACACCCTGTGTGCACACCTGATTACACTCCACCTCAGATGGAATGCTTGCTTTTACAGCAAACAAGAATTCTACCATTGAACCACCAAAATGAAAAACAAATTGCACACACTGGATGACACATGAACAAGACAATGGCAATCTCTTCTTCATCAAGGGATGGGAGGTAGAGTCCCCAGTCACCTGCCTTCCTTCCTCCACAGTACCAGCTTTGGGACCTCATTGTCTCCACAGTCCTTCAAAGTCACATTTAGCATCGGTGGGTGTTACAGGTCATGCAGAAAGCACACTTAATCTCCCCGAGTCTCCCATTCCTCCTTTGAAAAATGAAATTGGACCAGAGCCATTCGACTCTGGAATTCTAAAGTTCTGTTAAGGCTGCAGACTCTCTGCTCTGATCCTTACCAAAAAATAAAGTGACTTCTTTTAAAATAATTTCCCATTTTCAAAGGACAGAGTCAATGTTTTTAACATAAAGGCTTCAAGAACTGTGTATCCCATACAGGGCCTCAAGAAATCCTCTGGGGAACAGAGGAGGGGTCTAAGCTGCAAAGGGGCATGAGCCCATGTGCCACCCGTGTTGTCCTAACCCTTTCTTTGCCCTATTCCCTTAGTTTGTTGTTTTGTGGAATAAGATCGAGACGGCTGTGCTACACCATCCCCTACAGGGCATCTTAGAGACCAAGCAGGAAAAGAAGGAGCAATGAAATTAAACCACCTTTGAGCTTTCTTAGTGTGTCAAACAATAGAGCATAGGTTTGCAATGCCCGTTTTCACTCATTTTGTGGGGACAGAAAGACAGAGTCATCACAGTCTCAAACACACACACACACACGCATTCATGCACATGCATGCACATACACACACATCCATGCATACGTACATACTTGATCATACATACCTGGGATCCATCACTTGCTTAGCAAAATTCTACTACTGAAATGTCATGCAAATCATCTTTTGCTTTTGAAAGAAAAAACTGAAAATATGGGGAGACAGCTGGACGTGGTGGTGCATACTTTTAATCCCAGCACTCGGGAGGCAGAAGCAGGTAGATCTCTGAGTTCAAGGCCAGCCTGGTCTACACAACAAGCTCCAGGCTACCTGGGACTAAAGAGAGACCCTGTGTCAAATATATTTTTTCAATGGTTTTCATGAACTAGATACTATCATACCAACGAAGCCAGATGGAGCCCCCTGGTCCTATTGGGGACCAACGCTAAGCCACCAGCTTGGCTAGGGCACAGCTTAGTCGCCCCTCTAGCAGGAACACACTTCCCAATTGGTAAAATATCATAAGGGAGGTGGAAACCTCCCCCCTATAATTGAGAAGACAAGGGCCAGGCCTGGAGCCCAGTAGCTGAATACTTGCCTAGTATATGCAGAGTCTTGGGTTCAAGCTCTAGATCCCAAAAAGTGAACTAAATACATAACAGTTGTTGAGGAAAATAAAGGTTACAGAATTGAATTGAAGAAGACAAGGCAATGAAGCTTACAAGACTATTCCTACCTGCTCAGGAGTAGAAGAGTCATCACACTAAGCCACATTGTGTACCCAACCACCCAGGACCTAGGTGGTACCCTGCACACTCGAGTTTCCACAAGTATCACCTTTGTCAGCTTTCTCCTAAACCCTTGGGCATTTGTTTTTCCAGGCCATACCCAGACTTTAAATCATCTCTAGATTACTTATAATGCCTAATACAGTGATACACTAATACAGTGCAAATTCTAGGTAAGTATTTCAGGGAATAATAATCAAAGAAAGTCTTCACATGTTCGATACAGATGCAATATTTTTCCTGAATAGTTTCAATCTGCAATTGGTTAAATCCATGGCTTTGAAACAGACCTATCTTGAGAGTCCTACACTTCCTGTAGATACAGACCCCTGAGAACAAACCCTAAGAAGCTCTGACAACTGGAGGCCTGGTCCCTTCCACATTTTTGCTACACTGTTGTTCACATTTTGGAAAATTGATAATCATGTTAATGAAGTGTTTCTCCTAGGTTTCTGGTTTTCTTTTTTTTTTAATGTGTATGAGTGTACTGTCTACACATAGGTTGGTGCACCCGTGTCGTGCAATGCTACAGAAGTCAGAAGAGGGCATCAGATTCCCCTGGAACTGGAGCTAAAGACGGTTCTTAGCTACCAGATGGGTGCTGGGAATAGAACCCCGGTCCTCTGCAAGAGCACTCAGTGCTCTTAACCACTGAGCCATCTCTCCAGCCCCGGTTTCTGGTTTTCAATGCTCCCCATTTAAAAGAACATCCATTCTAGAAACTACTGGTTGTTTTATAATTGGGTTTTTCTCTACACATTTCCACAAAGATAGATAGATAGATAGAGATAGATAGATAGATAGATAGATAGATAGATAGATAGATAGATAGATATTTGAATGTTGAATGCATGACATTGTCTTTTTCTCTTATCACAGAGAATCTCTCTAAAAGGATCTGTCAATTCCATGCCTTCTAGATACTCGGCCTTTCCCTTAAAAAAAAAAAAAATAAAGGCAAGACCTCCTTTGCAAAGGGCAGCTTAAGTTTCAAAAATATGCCAAGCAGTCTTTCATGTCTGCATACTGTATCAAGGCTTAATGAATCAGTTTCTGTCTATACCAGGGGATACTTGGCAAGGGTCTTGGGGGACCTGGGGCAGCCCCCACCCTCCCAGCCTCTGCATCAGCCCAGTTGATACCAATTGCAAATGACTGTGAATTCTAATCTTTCCCACTGAAGAAACTGCCCTTAAAGAAAAAAAAAATAAAAAAATTCTTTGTTCACTTTCAAAGCTAATAGGTTAAGAAATGTTAAAGAGGCCTGAGCCATCACACCAAGCATTGCTAATTAAACTTGAATCGGATTGCTAATTAAGGATAAATCCAGGAAAACAAAACTTTATTCAGTCAAATTGAAATCTAGGTGTGAATTTCAAGTTGGACTCACAGCATTTAGCCTTTCCACTGCAGGACATAATATAATTTCTGTAAGTGTTTATTGAGAACAAGCAACTCCCAGGATGCCATTCACTGTAGCCAAATTCCAGCATCCCCTTCAGGGGCAACATTTTGAACTGAGACCATAACATTAAAATAGCCTCACTTTCATAAATTCAACCTTGTCGGTACTCGTGAACAATGAGTTCTGAAAACCACATCATAAATAACAATTTAACAAGCTGCCACTTCTTCTTTAAACTCAGCCATTAAAAAAAAATAATAAAAAATAAAAAAAAAAAAACACAAAGCGAAGTCACATCTCTCCCAAATCCACCAGTTTTCAGGACAAGGGAGCCATAGTAGATCAGAGACAAGTATGGTCTCAGGGGTCTGAGAAGCCTTTATCTCCCTCCAAGGAGCTGCTGTCCTTCAAAAAAACTTATGGGCCTAGAGAGATTATGACCTAGTCAGTAAAGTGTGGGTCTCACAAGCATGAGTACCTGAGTTAGGTCCTCAGAGTCCAGGTAAAAAGCCAGGCATAAAAAAAAAATAAAAAAATAAAAAAAGGCTTTAAAAAAAAAAAAACCCTAGGCATGGTAGCTTGAATTCCAGTGCTAGATAGACAGAAACTGGAACATCCCTGGAACTCACTGGCCAGCCAGTGTAGCTGAATGTGTGAGCCTCAGGTCCCAGTGAGTCACCCTGTCAAAAAAAGTAAAATGGACAGTTCCTGGGAAAAACCTAGAGTGGATGCCTGGCTTCCACATGCATACAAACATACAAATATAGACCCCAAAACTGTTTAATTAATAAATGAAACTTACGGGCTGGAGAGATGGCTCAGAGATTCAGAGCACCGGCCGCTCTTGCAGAATATCTGGGTTCTGTTCCCAGCACCCACATAGCAGCTAACAACTACCCATTAACTCCATTTCCAGGAGATCTGATGCCCTCTTCTGGCCTCCATGGGCATCGCATCCATGTAGAGCAATTAATATACTTGCAGGCAAAATGCTCACACATACACAATTTTTAAAAAACTGAAGCTTAGAATGTAGCAAAGAGCAACAGATGCACATATGGAAAGCGAAAATGAGCGTACTAACCATTCCCTCCTGCTCCTTGTACTCGGATGTGATCCAGAAACCTCAGCCTTCTTCCAGCTGTCCCTGATGACTTTGCAGTAACTCCACGACTCAGGGAAGTCAGGGTTCCCAGAGCGCCTGGAGACTCACTGAAAAAGCGGGAACCTCGATTGCTTCTACCAGCATGAAAGAAGTCCTGAGATAATGAACTTATAGAGGTTTATCTTGCCCCATGGTTTTAGATGTTGCAGTCCACAGTCAGTTACCCCACTGCTTCTCGGCCCGTGCCGAGGCAGTACTTCATAGAAGTAGCTCACAATGAAGCAGAGTAGCTCCCCTCACAGCCAACGAGCAAAAATAGAAAAGAATGGAGGTCCCACAATCTTCTTTAAGGATACCCCTCCCCAGTGACCTAAAGACTTTCCACTAGGCCCTAACCCTAAGGTTCTAACACCTCCCAATGAAGCCACCTGGAGGAGGAAGTCTGTAGCAAGCAGAGGTTTGAGGATCATTTAAGATACAAACACAGCAGACACGGATTGCATCCATGCACTCCTTTCAACACTGACTTGTCAGGGTCTTCTCCATGCAAGCATATGTTGCATACAGCATAAGGCATGAATATCCCAGCCACACCTATGAGGAGCAGACAAGCCCCCATTTGTCCCCTGAGGAGGTTTTCTCTCTCTCTCTCTCTCTCTCTCTCTCTCTCTCTCTCTCTCTCTCCCCCCATCCTATCCTTCCCTCTCTTCAGTGGCGTACATCTTGCTCTCCTTGCTCCTCAAACCTGTTTTAACAACAGTGCCTAAAGTCCGTCACTTCCATGTGGGAACTCTCCACGTGTTGGCCATCTCAGATCCACTCTGACAACCTACGGAAGGCAGCTTTGGTTGGAACAGACTGCAGCTGGCTTTGTGCTTCAGGATAGCCCTGGCAGAGAGGCCAACTTGAGCTTGAGAAAAACCTCTCCCAGAGACTACCGTAAGCCCCCCATAGTTGGAAACACACTCAGGAAAACCCCAGGCGCTCCTCCCACAGTAGCCTCAGATTCCCTGCACGATTCGCCTCACCAATGACCTCCCTGACCTCATCTCTCTGCCTTGTTCCGCTCCCATTCCCGGAGGACACCACACTAGACACACTGCTGCTCGAGGCCCCCTGTGCTGACCGTTCCCTCTGTAAACTCTTCCCCATACCTGCTGTGTCCCTTTCTCTTCTAAATCTTTTCATAAATGTCACTCTCTGTTATCAGACCTTAAATGTCCCTCTGTGGCTTGCTCTTACCTAACAGTTAATGCCTCTCACCACTCATAAAAAGAAGCTTCCTTTTACAACTGATGGAGATGACTACAAAGTTTCGAAACCAGTCAAAAGCAGAGAATAACTGTCTGTGAAGTGCCCAACCTTAAGTGACACATCTACAATGCAATCTCTACACCCAAAGCTCAGGAAACATAGTGGAAGAGGAAGTGGAAAGAATATGAATGCACCTCTCAGCTTTCACCAGCAAAGCTTCTTCAGGCAATAACAGATGGTGATTAACACAGAAAGCCACAACTGGCCAAAGTGTAAAAAATAAGAGACCACAGGGTGCCTGTTCCCGAGTAGAACACCTACATCAAACCCTTGTGGAAGAAGGTAGAGAGCTTGCAAGGGCCAGAGGTAGTGGATGACTACAAGGAAACAGTTTTCCAGATAGCTAGGAAGTTACTCATAGGAACTTACAGCAGCAGTGACTGCATGCACAAGACCCATGCAAGTTCAAGCCAGACAAAACTGCAGCAGAGATGTGAGGTGAGAAGCCACAATCTTACATGAGGAACTAATGGCAACCAGTAGCTACTGGGAGAGAGAAAAGTGGTTTTCCTTAAAGGTATGACACTAGATAGGTTAACCAGGCTCCAGTGGACGGGTGTACACAGGACATTTGCGGAAATGAACTTGATTCGATAGGCCTTTATATATATATATATTATATATTCTCATCTATATATATATATATATGAAATCCAGTGGGGGAGGCTGTAAGAGGGGTGCAGATTGGGGAGAGGAGTCAAACTATGATCAAATTACATTCTATGAAACTCACAAAAATTCAATAAAAAGTAAAATAATATGCTTTCTCTGTGTGGAAGCATATTATTTCCTAAACTAATAAAAAGCGATCTTATTTAATTTGTAAAAAAAAAAAAAAAAGGAAAGTAGAGATATAGCTGGAGATGGCTCAGCAGTTAGGAGCACTGGCTGCTCTTGCAAAGGACTCAGGTTCAGTTCCCAGAACCCACACCATGGCTAACAACTATCAGTGACTCCAAGGGATCCAACACCCTCTTCTGGCCTCCGTGGGCACTGCCCAACACCAGTGCTCTTATACAGATGCAGGTAAAACACTTGTGCTGGATAGCTTTAGTGTCAACTTGACACACATGGGTTGAGGGAGCCTTAATTGGGGAATTGGCTCCATTGGGTTGGCCTGTGGCCACGTCTGTGGAGTATTGTCTTGATTATCAGGCAATGTGGGAGGGCAAAGCCCACAATGAGTGGTGCCACCCTGGGCAGGTTGTTGTGTACCGTATAAGAAGGCAGGCTGGGCATGGGCCAGAGGAGCAAGCCAGTGAACAGCATTCCTCCATGGCCTGTGCTTCAGCTCCTGCCTCCAAGTTCCTGCCCTGAGTTCCTGCCTTGAGCTCCCTAAATGATGAACTGTGACCCAGGAGATGTAAGCTAAATAAACCCTTTCCTCCCCAAGTCAGTGTTGGTCAGAATGTTTTGTCACAGCAATGGAAGACAAACTAGAACAACACTCATACATATAAAATGAATGAAAGAAAGAAAGAAAGAAAGAAAGAAAGAAAGAAAGAAAGAAAGAAAGAAAGAAAGAAAGAAAGAAAGAAAGAATAGAACTTGTAGGTCTTCCAGACATAGAGCCTAATGGAAGATGCTAGATCATTGGGGATATGTTCTCTCAATCTCTCTCTCTCTCTCTCTCTCTCTCTCTCTCTCCTTCCTGGCCACCATGAAGTGAACAGACCTCCACCACATGCTCCATCCCATGATACATTGCTTCACGCAAGCCTAAAGGCAGCAGGGCCAAGCTGTCATAGATGGAAATCATGAGCCAAAATAAACCTTCACTGTATTAAATTCCTTATCACAGGCATTTTGTCACAGAGATGAAAAAGCTGCCTGACTTGTGTGGCGAGTCTTTTCTCAATCAGTTCATTTAAAACAGCAGCCTCCAACTTTCCCCATGAATCACACACACACACATACACACACACACACACACACACACACACACACACACACATTCTGTCTTTCTTAGTTCATTTATTCTGTAGGAACTCTCACTATCTAAAATATAACTTGATTATAAATTTTGTGGATTTTCTCTACTTCACCCCATTTAGATACTCTGAAAAGAAAAGGCTCTTTGTCCCTCTTTTTTGGGGGGGATCTTTTTGAGACAGGGTCTCCCTCTAGTTCCAGCTGACCTGTAGCTCACTCTGTAGACCAGGCTAGCCTTGAACTCACAGAGATCTACCTGCCTCTGCCTCCCAAGTGCTGGGATTAAAGGCGTGTGCTACCACACCAGGCTCTTTGTCCCTCTTAATCACTGTAATGGTTCTAGTTCTTTAGAGAGAAAAGGAATGTAGTAGGCTCTCTGTGAACCTTTACTTAATAAGTCAAGCTCCTTTCACGATTCTGTCCTCCTACCATATCCCTCCTGTTGGGACACAGTGTGAAGGGACTTCAGCCAGGCAGTGAATCTGGATCAGGATACTAATCCCTTCCCTTCTGGTATTAATGTATATATGTGATACGTATGTCCATCCACATGTGTATGCAAGAGCACATGTATGTACCTGTATGTGCACATGCATGTGAAAGCCAGAGGGCAATCTCAGGTGTCTCAAGCACAGCACCTACCTCTTTTAAGACAGGGTCTCTCATTGACCTGGAGCTCTGCAATTCGGCAAGGACATCTGGTCAGCAAGCCCCAGGGACCTTCTTGCCTCTACCATCCCAACACTGGCATTATAAATGTATGCTATCATATCCACCTTTTATACATGGGTTCTAAGGCTCAAATTCAAGGTGTTCAAACACGCAAGGCAAGCACCTTACAGACTGAACTGTCTCCCCACTATTGCTCTATTTTTCCTTGGGTGAAGGGCTACGTAAAGAAGAAATGGTTGGACAGTACAGAAAACTACTGTGGCACCTGTTCAGAGGTCACAGTATCATGTGATTAAGGGTCAAGAGAGATACCACTCCCCCAAACAGAATCTTTATTTGGACTGATTCTTGTAAGAAATCGAGCAGATCTAAGACACAGTGGAGTCTCCACATTGCCATTTATCTCATCATACTGTATGTCAGTTCATCAATCCCAGCACCAAGCCACCACCACTGTGGGCTGTGGCTGACCCAGACTCCAAATCACTGCCAGTGGAAGTAAGTTGAATTCAGATTTACATCAAAGTCACAGGGCTGGCAGAGCAGGGCTGGAACTCACACGCAGGTCTTCTGGCACCAAGCATGTGTTCTTTTTGTGAAACTGTGCTTCACATCCAAAAATGTGTGTAATATTTTGGCATCCAAGGCAAAAAGAGATTTCAGCTATTTATCAACAACCCCCGCAGCACTGGGGAGCCCTCATGTTGGAGCACTGTACCCACGACCCGATCTTTGCTTTTGTTTATTCTAAAAATTGGGCCTGGTGTTGCTAGAAAGCTCTTGCTTATACGAGGTAAAAATTCAAATCAGACAGGCAACCTTGGGATCCAGCTGTTGCTTCTCCAGCTCACAAAAATCCCTACAAAACCCCCAGAGTGCTAAATTACCACCCCAGTCCTCTTCATTTAACCTCAAACTGGGTCACCCTCTAATCAAGAAAAATTAATGACTACCAACATATTTTTCTTTTCCTCTTAATTAGAGTAATTCCACCCTGGCAGTAACTCTCAGACTGAAACTATGCTAATGACAAAGTCTCAGTTCAGAGAAAAGGGACAAGCAATCAAGAGTAACTAGCCAACGGTCCCACTACCAGTTAACTGCTAGACATGAGTTCGGGCCGGTGGCCGATTTACCACAACACTAATGAGGCTTCAACTTCAGAGCCCAGGGCAGTAAGTTCACTTGGTCTTAGGCTTTTGTAACTTTTTCAGAAGTGGGACGTTTTAACTACAATGGTTAATATTGATCTTTTTGTGCTCTATCTTCTCCCCTGCCCAACTTCCCCTCAGACCTGGTAGCAATAGAGTGGCTGCTGGCATTTTTGAAATCCTGGTAAAGCGAAGCTAGAAATTTGCAGAGTCCGGGTTGAGAGGTGGCTTGCAGTCGTGTCTGCACGTAGGTGTTTGTGCTGGTGACCCTAGTACAGAAATGGCTTTCCTGAGCACTCCTCTCTACCCAGGCCACAGGAAAGGATGAGAACTCATATGCTATTAGATGTCCATACTAGGCAGAATACTCAAATTCTTGGAGCCTCGATGTCCCTTCTTTAATGAGGATAATATTAGCAAGTGTTTCAAAGGCTGATACAGTTTATTAAAATAGATTATTGCTATTAAGATGAATTTCAGGCACAATGTTGCTTGCTTAACATATATTATCTTGATAAGTCCCAGGCTTAGAGAAATTAAGTAATTTATTGAAAGTCATACAGCTGATTAAGTTAAATAGTCAAGAGATGAATTTAGGCAGCCTTTTCAACCATGATGCTGAAGGCTGGCCAAATCTAGAAGCTCAGTATCATCATTAACGGCTAAAAGCACAAGAAGCTAAGTCAAGCCTAAGTCAGGTACCCCTCAAGATTGGTAGAACCAAGGTGAGGTCAGAGGATTTGTAAGACACAAGTCTAGCCTCTGGTCCAAGGCTCAGATAAGTATCAGAAACTCCAGAGAAACACAGCAAAACAACTCCCATGTGCCAAGCACAGTGCCATCCATATTATAAGTATGTATGTGTCACACACACACACACACACACACACACACACATTGCTACATTCTACTCAGAAGCAATTTTAATATATATATTTATATTAGGATCCACGGAGATATTCTTATCCTTTGACACCTTAATCCCACTGTTAGAAATGTACCCTAAAAATATCTGAAAGAATGCAAAAAAATTATTTACATAGAAATGTTCATTCAGATGTTTCAATACAGAAATTTTGGAACCCTCCAAAATGACCAAATAGGGAAATAACAGGTAAAAAACTGCATGTCACTGGGTTAGATACTATCAGCTTATTAAAATGATCCATGGAGCCTATGAAAGACCTTGGAAAGGCATATCCTACCACATGAAAAAGGACTTAACTGCAACTACAGTCTATTTATAACTTATGGATCCATATGGATAACAGCAGGAAACAAAACCAAACCATTGTCTTAAGAGGAGGTGACATGGGAGAGTTCGTTCTTCTAATACCTTTGGAGTATTCTTACTGCGATGATAAATGGAGCAATCAAATGCCAGCATGGGTGGAAGTGCAGTCAAATGGACCATCAAGGACCAAAGAAAGCCCAGAGAGTGGCTCACTCAGCCTTGGCTTACCAACAACCAAGACTCCTTCCATCAGCAGCACATCTGGGCAGAGTGGTACCTCCATCACTCTGGGTCTGTTTTCTTCGTTTGAACCACTGCACAGTGGCTTTTGCCAGTCTCCCTGATTACTGGAAACATCCAGATAATGTTGTTTCCTCTCATTTGAGAATATTTTTGTATGAGCAGAATGAAGAGCACAGCTTAGTCCCTCCATCTAAAGCTTGGTGTAGAGCAGGCTAGCTGAGCAGCCTCTGGATCTCCAGCTCTTAGTGTTCCTGTGCTACAGTCTGTCCACCTCACATACTGTGGCAAAATGGCCCAAGTTAATCTACTTACTGTGAGAGCATCAGAAAACAGAATTATAGCTACTTAAAGATCTCAGTTGGCTTAATTTTTTTCACTGTACAATCAGGCAACACTTCACTCCACCAAATAGAAAAATGTATTCTAATGTGCCAAGCAGAAGTTAGTTTCACAGAAAGAAAGGGCTGAAGAAAGTAAGAACAAAATCCAGATTGTCCATTTCAAAGTCACTTTTCCTGCCGGGCATGGTGGCGCACACCTTTAATCCTAGCACTTGGGAGGCAGAAGTGCGGGGGTCGTAGAGAGGTGGTTGGCAAAGACCACCTTCTCCAGCTTCCTTGCCGCCGAAAATCTTCACTCTGTCGGCCCGCAACGGAGTGGGGCTGGGGAGGGTAAGTGCACTGCCAACCGAAAGCAACCACGGCAGGGAGTCGAGTCAAAGTGTTACAGCTCAAAAACTCACTTTATTGTAGGCTCACAAAGGTTTATAAGCCATGCTGGCTTCCCCACTCAGGCATATGTCTCTTCCCAACTGGTCTTTTTAGGAGGCTTAATTTACAAGTTCCTAATTAATCCAATCCCTTCCCTTCCTAGCATAGTCCCTAATTATCATGTTAGTACACAGAAGCTAGCCTTCCTTGCTCAGATGGGCGGGGGTGAGTTCGCGAAACTCCACAGGCTTTCTTTTGTCCTACAGGCCCATCTTCTTGGCCATTCCATGCTGTCACAGAGGCAGGCGGATCTTTGTGAGTTCAAGCCAACCTGGTCTACAGAGTGAGTTCCAGGACAGCTGGGGCTACAGGGAGACCCTGTCTCAAAAAGACCAAAAAAAAAAAGTCACTTTTCCTATAATGCAGAAATATGAAGATAGAAAAATTTTTAAAAACTCAATAGTTAACATTGGTTAACTCAAGGTATATCTTATATATAAAGATTAAGGCAGAAGGCAACTGTAACTGACCAGTTTGGGAAATTAAGCTCTAATTTCCCTGATCCTGGTTTCTCAGAGGGTCAGACAGAGAATATACTCTTACCATGGAGATGAACTTTGGGGAAAGCATAAAGAAGTGCAGTTTGGTTTTAAACTTAGACTGTTGGGGCACAATGCAGGAGCTTGCTCTGAAACAGCAGCCTCTTCTAATGTTCCTTTGCCCAATCACCTTCTCAGTCTTTCTTGTGCACACTGGCCACCTACCCTCCTCTATCCCAAAAGGAGAATGAACTCTTAATTCTCCTTTTTGAACTGCCACAAAGGAAAAAAATGTCATTCTCCTGTCCAGATAAACCCTGACATACTCCCTGATGACGGAGGGAACCCCCTGAGCCACCCAGAGATACCATCACTGGGGTTACACGCCAGACCCAGAACCTCTGCTCTTGCCCTCTTGAGAACCCCCAAAGCTATGTATGGAATAAAACCTTTTTTTTAATTTAATTTTTATTGATGCTTTGTGCATTTCATACATCATTTTCCAATTCAGATCAGGCATATTTCCCTTTCCCTTCATGCATTCTGAAGATCATGCATTCTGCCATAATTGTCCTGCATCTTTCTCTCATTTTTTTTTCATTTTTTAGCTATAAGTGATAATCCATGAGTAAAGCATCCTTCGTGCAAAACCAATCTGCAGGCTGTTGTGCCCAAACCCCCACAGCCCCACCATCCAGTGGGGGGGTGACAGGTTGTTTGTTCAATCAAGTTGATCAAATGAGTGTCCAGGCTACATCGCTGTAGTTTCACCATTCACCCCAATCACAGCCTTTACATTCTACCATGCCCCCTCTTCCGAAGATTGTTCCCTAGGCTTAGAAAAGGGGTACAGGTGGATGAGAAGTAAAACAGTCCACTCTCTCTGGAGCTGTTGACTTGGACTCTGGTCAATTCTGGCTGTTTCCTTTCATGGGCTGACAGTTTGTCCAGGAGTAACCTTTCGATCCTACTAATGAAGCACAAGCAATTAGATATATAGGTATTTAAGCAGCACTAATAGTTATGGTAGGTTACTTTGGCATAGACACATATGTTTGGATGATATGTTAATCCATGAATTACATTTTTTCCCCCCTGTTAATATGACAGGGTCTTAACTGTGGCTTATAACATCCTAACATGTAGAGGATGTAAGCTTGTGGCATCAGTCATGGGTTATTCCTCCAAGGAGAGAGCCAATAGCCAATTAGATTTGGGATATACAGGCACATGGCTGCCTCTGCTGCACAGTATTTCCAGGCAGTTGAGGTGTAGCTGGTGCTGACGGTGGAGTCTTCCTTGACTCAAAAAAGGGGGGGGGATACAGACAGACATGAAACCTTTTCATCAAACCCCTGCAATTCAAATCTTAAAACTAACTATGGGAAAAGATTTGTTTGTTCCAACAGGACAAAACGTCACCAACTTAACGGCTGAGAAAGAAAAGATACAGGTTTGCATTGAGTAGGATGTACCAAAAAGTGGCAACGGAAAGGCTGACCCGTCTGAACATTCAAAGGAAGAAAAGCCTCAGATTGCCATAAACATCGAACCCCTCTGTGGATCCTACATGTAACAACTAGTTATAATGAGTCCTAATGAAACTTACCTTCTAGGTGCCACAAAGGTTCTGATATGAGAGACTTCCTTGCCTTCCCACCCATAGAACAAGGAGAAATATGACAATGATGAGGTCGCTCCCCAACTGTAAATTGGAGACAACTATTGTAGAGGTAATCTCTTATAAAACCGGTAAAACTGCTTTCTTTAATTGACTACTAGACATGGGAACTGTGGAAGGAATTACTCTCTGTTCAGAACCAAATATAATACTAAAGTCCTAGGGCTATGCACTCAGGCAAAATATATTAATACAGGAGCTCTGACATCAGCAATGGATTGTTCTACCAGGTGGATGTTGGCCAGGGGATCCAAGGCCCCACAAAAGGTAAGGGCTCCTTGCCTCTAAGTTGGGATACCTGCAGGAGGAAAGGCAATAAGACCCTGCTGCCGAAGACCTGACGTTAACATGGGAGGGATGTATCGAGACCGCACATGCAAGTGTACAGATGGCCTCTGGAATGCCAGAGAGTGTTACCAAAGGCCACTAAACCAATAAAGGAATAAAACCTTTGAATGGGACAGGACTCCCTATTTGCTGCCAGCAGACTCAGTCGTCTTGGGCCCCAATCAAACAACACCCGATAGCACTGCTTCCCAACCCTGACACTCTTAGCATTTGGAACCAGATACTTTTTTAAAAGAGGATGCCTTGTGTTGTAAACTGTTTACCAGCAGCCCAGACCTCTGGATGTCAGCAGCAAATGCTAGCCTTCTAGTTGTACAACCAAAATCTCTCCAGATAATGCCACAGGTCCTCCAAGAGCAGCTCCTTCCCTTTCCACATCCCATGGAGCAAGAGCATCTCTTTCTGCTCATTTCTGCAGTTATAATATGTCTATGTAATAGGTATGGATGCACTTCTTGCCTGTCACCTTTGTCATACCATCCTATAATTAATTCTCTGTCTCGCTCCCAAGGTAGAGCTTTGTTTCTCCAAAAGAGAGGTTCCAGGCTAAACAGCACTGCAGCCCCCAGCCCCAGCACAGTACATGTGGGGCACATAGCAGGGACTCAAAAAATCCTATGGAGTTTAATCATGATTTTTGGATCACAGGAACTTGCAAGGCAAATAGATATGACCCCAATCTCAGCTTCTAACACTCAGTTCTCTCCCAAATGTGGGTAGGAAGAGAACTGGATAATGTTTTATCGGAATGGGGAGAAGAAAACTAGATTTTATTCTTTTTGCTAACTGATATATTCAAAAAGTTTTGGCTTGTGTTAGGGATTGCTTTTAATAAATTTCTAGTTTGAGATCTCCCTAGACCATACCCAGGGGGCTCCACTGCATAATTCCAAAAGATATGGCAAACAGAAACAATCCCCAAATCTCAAGGCACAAATTTACAATTGGTGAAATTCCCTCAATCTCATCTGACATTTACAACAAGATCCCCTGTAAGTCCCTAGTGGTTAGACAACCAGTGAAAACGTGCTTAACCCTAGACATGAAGGATTCAAGTTGAGTCACAGGTTACAGGGTACTATACTTGGAGACTTGAGGCATGTGACTGACCCCGAGTCAGATTCCAAGAAGATGGAAGAGTTGTCTCCATTGCTTTTGGAAAAGGAGGGAATAAAACTACAAAGTGGATTTGCTTACTATTGATTGAATGAGAAATATCCTTCCCTGAAGCAAAATCTACATAAATAACCTTGACACAAAACAACTCTAAAACAAAATGATCTTCTAACACATAAGTGAAAGCCTTGAAGAGTTTTCTTAAAATTTTAAATGAACTTGGAGAGATTGGATCTGCCCCACCCTCATGGGAATCAATGAATAAACAAGTGCCCTGGACACAGCCTGTCACCTCTCTTCCTTAGCAGGGACATTTATGCATGGGACCCAAGAAAGATAAGTGAAGGGTTCTGGTGAGACCAGCACCAGCAAGGCTGCTAAGAAGCCCTGCCTCCCCTGTGCTGCCCACACGCTCTGGAGCAGCAGAATGGCCCAGGCCAAGCCCTTCCCATTCTAGCCTGGTATCCCCGGATCCAATACACACCAATTGACCCTGAACTTTCTTGGCTTATTTCTCCAATACAGAAATAAGCGGCCTACAAGCTGGTTTTGGGAGAAAGCCAGTAGCAGGGGAATGGGTTCATTCTAAGAACTCTCAAGGGACTCCCCTAATAAAAGCAACGTGGGTAAGAAATCTCCAAACTTAAATAAATACCTTTCCCCAGCCCACTTGACCTGGAAACTTCACACAACAGATCTGTTTGTATTATTCCTCCAAAGGTTGATATGTGGGGGTTTGGTCCCTGATGTAGCCATGTTTTGAGGTGCGGGAGCCTTAAGAAGCAGTACCCAGTGGGAAATGGTAAGGTCATTGCAAGCTCTGCCCTAGGAAAGTTTTAACATAATTCTCCTGGGTCCCCCATTAGTTCCCATGAAAAGAAGTTATTATCAATGAATAAGCCTGGAGAGATGGCTCAGCACTTAAGAGCACTGGCTGCTCTTGCAAAGGACCTGGATTTGGTTCCCAGCACCCTCGTAGTGGTTAATAACAGTTGGTCTATAACAACATCTCTCTTCAGACCTTCATGGACATTGCAGGACACAGGTGCACTGCTAGCATGGAACAACCTTGTACCTAGAGCCATGATAATAAATCACAGGTCTTGGGGCTGGAGCGATGGCTCAGGGATTAAGAGCACTGGTTGCTCTTGCAGAGGACCGAGTCCAGTCCCCAGCATCTACATGGCAGCCAGCAACCATCCATAATTCCAGTTCCAGAAGATCTGACGCCCTCTTCTGACCTCCACAGACACTGCATGACATGAGTGCATCTGCCTACATGTAGGCAATGCACTCATACATATAAAACAAAATGAAAATAATAAATAAAATATTTTTAAAAAATAAATGCTAACGGGGCTGGAGAGATGGCCTAGCGGTTAAGAGCGCCGACCGCTCTTACAGAGGACCCGGGTTCGATCCCCAGCACCCACATGGCGGCTGAGAACCGTCTGAAACTCCAATTCCAGGAGAACTCCAGTTCCAGGGGAATCCGAGACCCTCTTCTGAACTCCGCGGCGTTGCACGACACGGGTGCACAGACTTACATGCAGACAGTACATTCATACACATACAGAAATAAATAAAATTAATAAAAAAATTAAAAAAATATAAATAAATAAATGCTAACAACCATTTCTGAGACCAAATAATAAGGATGGAATTTCAGGGAGATGTGGACAGGGTAGGCCCTTCAGGATTTCTGCCACCCAGCTGAACTAGAAGTCATGCCAACATCTGAGTGACATGTGACTCCAACACCACAGCATCTCAGCTTAATGGTGACAATTCCATCCTCTAAGCTCAGGCTGTTCCATGAGATAACTATGTCTATTCATAAAGCTGGACCACTGTTAAACTAACTCAGAGGGATTGGGAAAGGTAATGGAGTGTGAAAAGAAAAAGGAATCAATGGATTGCTGAAAGGGTTAAGGATAAACTTGATCAAACTTGCTTGTTTCCCAGTGCTCAGGATGGGACCCGTATGCCTTGCTGCCCTAAGGAACTCAAGGACCAAAAAAAGACTGAAAATCTGTGTTCACATGCTGCTTCCCTGCTGCATCTCTGCATGCCTTCCTTCATCCCCTGTGGGGATTACTATGTAGGAGGACTGGGCTTCAGAAACACAGGAAAGCAGAGTACAAAGTGAGGGGCTGGAGAGCAGGGCTCAGTGAATCAGAGGCAACCCACAAGTCACAACCCATTCCCTTAAGCCCAAATACTGGACCTTCAGGAACCAGTGAACTTTCCCTCCTACAGAGGACATGTCAAATCAGCCAAATATAACCACACTGTCTAATTTAGCAACCAGTCAGAGCATAGTAATAACCCCACCTCCTAATAAGGACCATTCAGAATAAATCTTTTTTAAATTTTTTTTATTTCTATATGTGTATGAATGTACTGTCTGCATGTAGGTCTGTGCACCCATGTTGTGCAATGCCGAGGAGGTCAGAAGAGGGTGTCGGATTCCCCTGGAACTGGAGTTCTCCTGGAATTGGAGTTTCAGACGGTTCTTAGCCACCATGTGGGTACTGGGGATCGAACCCGGGTCCTCTGTAAGAGCGGTCGGCGCTCTTAACCACTAGGCCATCTCTCCAGCCCCTGAATAAATCTTAAAGCACATGAAGTTTGGCCCATAGAGTTTTAAAGCTCAACTGGTTTCATTAATTTCCTGAAGTATACCGTTTATACAAAACTGAACATAAATTCTGTCCACGTGATAATTTCTTTGGATCCCTAACTCCAATTCTGGCTCACCAATCTTGGACAAATGAAAAAAGAAATTTTAAAACTTCAACTTCAGTCCCTGAACATTTTTGGCAACTTGGGGCTCAATGAAGACTTTTGATGGGATCTCTTTCGTCTTCCTCCAAATCTCTGAGTTCCAAGGAAGGTTTTTGGATGACGAACTAAATATGGCACAAAACCCATGTAGCACAACTTGGCAGAGTTATTAGCCAAGAAATTGAAAAACAATAATGTAAGATTCTATTAAAGAATGCAAGTGGGGGCACTGGAGAGATAGCCTAGCAGTTAAGAGCACCTACTGCTCTTGCAGAGGACCCGGTTCAATCCCCAGCACCTACATGGCGGCTGAGAACCATCTGTAACTCCAATTCCAGGAGAACTCCAGTTCCAGGGGAATCCGAGACCCTCTTCTGACCTCCACGGCATTGCACGACATGGATGCACAGACCTACATGCAGACAGAACATTCATACACATACAATAAATAAATAAATAAATAAATAAATAAATAAATAAATAAATAAATAAAATTTTAAAAAGAATGCAAGTGGGGGACTGGAGAGATGGCTCAGCAGGTAAGAGCCGTGGCTACTCTTATAGAGAACCTGGGTTTGATTCCCAGCACCCACATGGCAGCTAACAACCTTCTGTAACTCCAGTTCTGGGAGATCTGACACCCTCTTCTGTCCTCCAAGGGCATTGCATGACATGATTGGACTTATATACATGCAGGCAATACACCCATACACATAAAATAATAATAATAATAATAAAGTAAGGATTTTTTCTTTTCTCCTTACTTTCTTCTAACATGGCTCCAAATAACTGAAAGCCATTTAAATCTTATTGAAAGAGTTGCCTTTCCCCCTGACAATTCAAGTAACAGCAGCCTCTAAATTTAACCCATTAATGGGTTGGGAATGTAATTTACTTGGTAGAATGCTTTTCTAGCATGCTTGTGACCCTGAGTTTGATCTCCAACACTATATAAACCAAGTGTGGTAAGCATGCTTATGTCCCCAGGACTCAGGAGGTGAGGCAACAGTCAGAAATTCATGGTCTTCCTTGGCTATATACTAAGTTTAGGGCCAGCCTGAGATACATAAGACCCACCTCAAACATATAAAATAGAGCTTTAGAGATGGCTCAGTGGTTAAGAGCACTGACTACTCTACCAGACGACCCGTGTTCCATTCCCAGCACCCACCAGGCAGCTAAGAACTGTCTTTAAGCCAGGCATGATGGTGCATGCCTTTAGTCCCAGCGCTTGGGAGGCAGAGGCAGGCGGATCTCTGTGAGTTCAAGGCCAGCTGGGGCTATAGGGAGACCCTGTCTCAAAAAAAAAAAAAAAAAAAAATATATATATATATATATATATATATATATATATAGATATAAATAAAGTTTGATGCCTAATTCTGAAGCATTTCCAGGCCCAGATATCTATAAAATGTCACAAAAAGACAGACAAGAAAGCAATTTGTGCTCTCTCTACCCAGACTTCAACATGAAATACATTAGGCAAAGTAACATTTATTATTGTCTGCAACTTTGACCCCAAACTCCTCATCCAATGTGCACCGTTTTCCTGAGTCAGTGAGTTCTAAATAGCCTCTAGGCAGAGCAGGATAAAACTGCCTCTCTTACCCCCTGTAAAATCCCAAATCAAGACTCAGATTTTAATTTACTGACACAAGCCCTGCAGAAGCAATCTTACGCCTCTGTCTTGTGTGGTAACTTAACCACTAAATTCTTTTATTTATGATTTTGTGGACCAGGAACCAGGAATTGGGAACGGGGACAGCTTGAGACTCAGATAGCTGTGGTCGGCCCGGAGCCAGGCTGCAGTCACTGAGGGTTTGATGAGGTTGCATGTCCAAGATGGTGTTCTTACCTGGCTGGGGACTGAGGCAGGCTTTTGTGGTGAGTCCAGGTGAGCCATTGCTTGCAGAAAATACCAAAGTCCCCTGGGACTTCTCACAGCATGGTAGCTGGATTCTGAAAAAGAGCTTCCTAAAGGAAGTGTTCCAAGAGAAAAAGGCCACAAAGCCTCTTCTTACCTAACTTCAGAGATGATGCGGGTGACCCCTGCATTCTAACAGTTATGAATGGCTCATTGAGGCCAAGAAGACTTAAGAAGGGAGGAACTGACCCACCTCCTAGTCTGAGGAACGTGAAAGAGTGCCCAGTATTGGCACCTCAGACATGGCTACCCTTACCCACAGGTACTACTGTCTAATCACACCCAGAAGTGTTTGTTCCAATATCACCATGGCACACTGAAAGAACCAGAATGGATTTTCCCAAAGTTGGCCATGCATTGCCTTAAGCAGGAATGATGCTCACAGTATTCAACAAAAGCATGGCTTGGAGGACAGGAGCAATCAGCATCCCGTGGTGCTCTAATTGTTCTCTGTCTCAGAGAAGATGGCCTCCTATAACCTGCAGGTTCCTTGAGCTCAAAGACAACTTCTTATATTTCTTTTTCTCCTCCAGGTTAACGTAATTTCAAACCTATTCATTACTATCTTAATGTTCTGAGACAAGCCATTGGATTCTTCTGTAAAATCTCTTGCCTCGTCCATGAAATAGACTGTTGCCTTAATAGGACTGTTATGAGCCTTAATTGAGATAATGCATGTAAATGTTAGTGGGGTGAAGTGAATAGGATACAAGAGATGGACCTTCAGATGAATAGTGTTTAAACCATCAGCCCAGGAATGTAAGCCTGGTTAGCACTGAGCCTGTTCTACATTGTGATTCAAGTACTGTATTAGTCCCATTTTCTGTTACTATTGTAAAACAGTTGGAGCTGAGAATTTATAAAGTAAGGAAGTTTATTTAGCTCATAGTTTTAGGGGCTAAAAGATCAAAATCAGGTGGCGCCATCTCTTCAGCCTCTGGAGAGGGCCTCCTGATGTACATGGAAAGAGAACCAACCATGTGCATGAGGAGCCAACATGTGGGGTGACCTGTGTTTATAATCACCCACTTTCTGGAGAGCTAACTCACTCTGTGATACCAGCAGCATGTGTCAAATCATCTACTTAACTTCATTAGGCCCCACTTCTTCAAGGTTCCACCCCAGCACTGCTGGGTTGAGATCAAAGCGTCCAGCACATGAACCTTTGGGGAACACAGACAAACCATATTCAAACTACAGCAAGCACCCAAACTCACTCCACCTTGTGGCTCTAGTACTACTACATCATCATCCTGCACCCAACTAGCAACAGAGGCGGTGGGAAGAAAATCAGAGAATGAGGATTCATTCACTTAGAAGAACACCTGGAAATGGCGCACATCACTTGCCCTCCTATTCCTGTGGAAAAGACTTGATCAGTGGTCGCTGCAAGAGAGCCTGAGAAACTTCAGGAGCCACATGCCTGGCTGCAGTGGTTTAGTTCTCAGGAAAGCAGGGGCTGGATTCTGACAAACAGCTTGCATTCTCTGCCCTCAGACTCAGCAGGTATTATACTGGTATTCTTCTTGTTGTTAGGTAGTGGATGGGTGTTTTCTGATTCAGTGGAAAGGAACATGAATTTTTTTAATATTTTGTTATTTTTATTTGATATGTATTAGTGTATTGCTTGCATGTATTTAAGTACAGTGGTATTGTGCAATGCCAGTGGAGGTCAGAAGGTGTTGGATCCCCTAGAACTGGAGTTACAGACAGTTGTTAGCCCTCATGAGGGTGCTAGGAATTGAACCCGGTCCTCTGAAAGAATAGCCAGTACTGTACTCTTAACCACTGAGCCATTACTCCAGCCCAGAACATAAAATTTTTTAAGATGATGTAGGGTATAAACAAGAAGAAATAAGAATGGCTGGGGTGATGGCTCAATTGTAAAGAACTCGCTGTGCAAGCGTGAGGACCTGACTTCAATCTGCAGCACCCAAATAAAAAGCCAAGGGCAAGAGTGAGAGATAGCTCAGCAATTAAGAGCACTGGATGCTTTTCAGAGGACCCGGATTCAGTTCCCAGCACCCATAGGGTGGCTAACAACCATCTGTAACTCCAGTTCCAGGGGATCTGATGCCCTCCTCTGACATCTGCAGGCATTGCATGGTATGGGTACACTTACATACATGTAGGCAATGCACTCATATACACAGAATAAAAATCAATTATTTGGGGGGCTTTTTTGAGACAGGGTCTCCTCCCAGCCCCAGCCAGCCTGGAACTCACTTTGTAGACCAGGCTGGCCTTGATCTCACAGAGATCACCTGCCTCTGCCTCTGCCTCCTGAGTGCTGGGATTAAAGGCATAAGCCACCATACCCGGCATAAAAATTTTCTAGAGCCAGGTATGGTGGCACACACTTGTAATCCTGGTACTGGGAGATGAAGACAGGAGGCTGCCTGGGACTTACTGGCCAGCCAGACTAGCCTAGGAACTGAAATCCCCAGGTCCCAGTGAGAGTCCTTGTCTTAACAAATGAGACAGCTTCTGAGGAAGGACAACTGATGCTGACCTCTGGCCTCCACATGCCTCTGTGTAAACATGCATGTGCACCATCACACACATGTGCACACACCCTCACACATATACTGACACAAAGGAAAGAGGGCTAGAGCTGAGACACGGGGTGTGGTGGTGCATACCTACAATTCCAGAACTCAGCAGGCAGAGAAAGGAGGGTTCTGAATTCAAAATCAGCCTAGAGTGTGTGAGAAGCCCCAGGCAAGCCTAGGCTACATAAGGATACCCTGAATCAAAAAAAGAAAAAGAAAAAAACAGAGGTGATGTTGAAAGAGGAGTATTTAGTCTGGAGATGCGGCTCTGTTGTAAACTGCTTGCCTAACATGCACAAGGCCCTGGGCTCAATTTCCAGAAACATACACGTGGGGGGGGGGGGGTAAATGGGTGGAATACAAAGTACAAAGGTTAGAGGGAGTGACTCACCCAATACTCCTCTAGGGACCTTCCACCAGGCCCTGTGCATGCACAGAAGCTGAGTCTATGAACGCTCTCACCTGAAGCCCCAGGCTGTTCTAAGTATTCAATCTGAACTGATCTGAATTCTCAGCTTTGAGTGGAATAAGGACAAGCAGAGAGTCGGCAGTCTGCCGCATCTGAGGAGTGTGTAAATTCTCGTTGATGGTAATTAGCATCCAGCGTCTTCCCTCTGCCTATACAGTATTTTCAAACCAATTGCTCAGCATTTAGTGATTCTGCAGGGATTGATTTAATAGTCTAATATGAAGTCTCAGCCCTTCTGTACAGGTTAATTACATGTGGTCTTCTACATTCTAATTTAAAATACTGCCTTTGCAATTATCATCAGCACTAAAACAGAGCACTAGTAATGAAGCTGGGCTTGAAATTTTTTCCAGAAGTAATGAATTGAAAAAATGAAATGACTTTTAATTTCTTTGGCACTTACCATTTCAATTTCTCTTCCCTTCTCTGGAAAATATAAATCAGGGTCTCCTGCTTATTATAGACTGTTAGGCAAATAGGCAATATTGCCTTAAAGAAAGCAGAAGTCTCCAGCTGTGAAATAAGCAAGATTGGATTGTCTGGGTTCTGACAACCAGAAGCATCCTCTCCTATCTGAGTTTCTTAGCTATAGATGTATTTAAGTGTGAACTTCGATGTTTGACTAATACTAATACAGTGTTTACTCCAGCAGGCACCGTCCTATGGCTTTATAAATATAAGCAACCATACAGGAACAAAAATATTGTCAGGCTATATAAAAATCATCCCCAAAATATATCAACTTGACACAAATTTTAATTAGCTCATACTTTCTGGGGTCAGGCTTAGGGCAATATGGTTGGTGGCTCTGGCTTAAGGTCCCTCACCAGGACGTAATCAAGCTGCTGCACAGGTCTGCAGCCCTCTGGGGATGGAAAACCTACTTCTTAACGCATTTGTGATTTGGAATTTTTTACTTGAAAAATGTTTTTTACTTTTTTTATTTTTTATTTTTTATGTGTATGAATGTACTGTCTGCATGTAGGTTGGTGCACTCATGTCATGCAATGCCAAGGAGGTCAGAAGAGGGCGTTGGATCCCCTGGAACTGAAGTTAAAGATGGTTCTTAGCTGCCATGTAGGTCCTGGGAATAGAACCTGGGTCCTCTGCAAGAGCAGTTGGCGCTCTTAACCACTGAGCCATCTCTCCAGCCCCTTACTTGAAAATTTGTATATGTGTGTGTGTGCACACACGCACACTGCACATCTGTGAGTACCTGTGGAGGCCAGAAAATGTCATCAGATCTCCTGGAGATAGAATTACAGGCAGTTGTGAGCTGCCCAACATGGGTGCTAGGAACAGAACTCTGGTCCTCTGGAAGAGTGGGAGTCCTCTCCATCGCTAAGCCATTTCTTCAAACCCTCACTGTGGTTTTTAGAAGCTTGGTTTCTCACCCCGTGAGTCTCTCTCCAGATGACCTCAGTGTCTCTCCTCTCTGCCATCTGGTTGTTCAGATGCTATGCTCAGATGCTCTCAGAGCGTGTGACCCAGAGAGCTGAAAGAGGTTGACACAGAGATGAAAAAGAATGAAAATGAAACCACAGTACCTTTTATAACCTATTAGTAGAAGTGACATACCACCATTTTGCTACACTCCATTGGCCACACAGAAAACCCTAGCATAAAACCAGAGGGAATGGTCCAAGACAGTGAACATCAGCAGGTGAGGATCACTGTAGGCTGGGCTGGCTGCCAAAGTGATTATGTTCATCATTCCTGATGCACAGACGAGGCAATGAGGCACAGACAGGTGAAGGGACTTGCCCAAGGTCACTATTAATGAATGACAACATCAAGATTTGTATCTGGCTATTCATTCAGGCTCCAGAATCTATGCTCTTAAGAGATACTTGTACACACAACTGCGTCTACTCATTTACCTTAACACACAGTACAAAGGCAGTTAATGGGGTGTCTGGAGAGATGGCTCAGTGGTTAAGAGTGCTGGCTGCTCTTGCAGAAGACCCAGGTTCAGTTCCCAGCACCCACATGGTAACTAACAACCAACTGTAACTTCAATTCTAGGAGAATCCAACGCCCTTTTCTGACCTCTGAGGGCATTGCATGACACAGGTGTGCTTACACACATGCAGGCAAAACACTCATACGCGTAAAAATAATAAAGATTTTTTTTTGAGCAGCTAATAAGAAATCCAGTTCTGTTTGTTCTAAATAAGAGCTGAGAGGAAAACTTTGCTGAGATAAAACTCTACTCATCACAAAAAAAACTAATTAATTAATTAACATATTCCTTGGTGTCCCTGGCCTTGTTGAGTTGCATAAAGTACTCATCATTTGCTAGCGATTTTCATCTTCTTAGCAAATCAGTCCACCAGCCATCACTAGCACTAGATTCTTTCTCAGGACTGGACCTCACACTACATGAGAATGTCCCCCATAGGCTCCAAGTATTCAGACATTTTTCCCCAGTTGGTGGCGCTGTTTTGGTAGGTCTTAGAAGATGTGGCCATGCTGGAGGAAACACATCAATGGGGGCAGGCTTAGAGAGTTCAAAAAGCCTGCTTGAAGATGTGAACCTTGGCTTTCTGCTCCAGCTCCTGCCACCATCCCTCCTTGCCGTGATGGCCTCTAATTCCCTGGAACCATCAACAGTAAGCTCAAACAAACTGTTCCTTTTATAAGCTTCCTTGGTCATCGTGGTGACTAGTACTAAAGTCACTAATATAACCACTAACTCATTTCTTCCTTTGCAAACCCCTGAAGAGATAAGCCCCTCTAACCACCGCCTGTTCCATGCAATGATATCACTTCTATAAAATCCCATTCTTGTGTGGAGAGTATGTATACAGTCATATGTGATTATGCTTATGTATATAGGTTTGGTCACTTGTTTGTGTGTGTAGAGACTAGAGGTCAACTACAGCTATCTTCATCTATCACTCTTATTTTTTAATATTTATTATTTTATTTTAAGGTGTATGTGTTTTTCCTGCATGCACACAACTGTGCCACATACATCCAATGCCCACAGAGGCCAGAAGAAGGTGTCAGATCCCCCAGAACCAGAGTTACAAATGGTTGTTAGCCATCATGTAAGTGCTGGGAATCGAACCTGGGTCCCCTGGAAGAGCAGCAAGTGTTCTTAACAGCTGAGCCATCTCTCCAGCCCCTATAACTCTTATTTTTTGAGGCAGGGTCTGCCACTGAACCCAGAGCTTGCCCTTTTGACTAGGCTGGCTGATGAGCAAGCCCCTGAAAGCCCCCAGTGCTGGAGTTCCTGCTTTTGCATGGTTGCTGGAGATCCCAACTCGGATCTCCTGCTTGCACACCAAGCAATTTCCCACTGAGCCATCTCCCTAGACCCCAAATCCCATTCTTTCCCCTCTGAACCTTCCCATGCACAGGCCACACGGCCTACGCCCTCCAGGCAGCTGTTTTCACTTCTGGCTGCATGTCTGTCTGCACGTCTGTCTGCATGTCTGTCTGTCTGCATGAGTCTGTCTGTCTGCATGAGTCTGTCTGCATGTCTCTGACACCATGGATCAGAGTGGACCAGGAACCTAAGTCCGAGAAGCATTGAGCATCTGGAATCTTCCATTACCATGGCCATAAAAGGAACTTTGCTGGACAGTGTTCTAGGCCTTTCACACATTTCACTCAATTCTTTTACTATTTTTTATGTGTATGAGTATGTTTCCTGCATGTAATGTCATGCAATGCCCGCAGAGTCAGAAGAAGGCATTGGATTCTCCTGAAACTGCAGTTAGAGGTTGTTAGCCGCCATGTGGGTGCTGGGAATCGAACCCAGTTCCTCTGCAAGAGCAACTGGTGCTCTTAACTGCTGAATGAGCTATCTCTCCAACCCCTTCATTTAATTCTTTTTTAAATTTATTTTTTTTATGTGTATGAGTGTACTGTCTGCATGTAGGCTGGTGCACCCGTGTCATCCAATGCCACAGAGGTCAGAAGAAGGCATCATATTCCCCCGGAACTGGAGTTAAAGACTGTTCTTAGCTGCCATGTGGGTGCTGGGAATCGAACCCAGGTCCTCTGCAAGAGTAGTCAGTGCTCTTAACCGCTGAGCCATCTCTCCAGCCCCAACCCTTCATTTAATTCTTCTATACCATGAAAACCATAATTATAATCACCAAAATTCATAGCTAAGGTACATCCCAAAGGCCCAGGATTCATGACAAGTATTTTAGATGCATTAATTCACTTTATCCTCATACAGACTTAAGGGGGAATTTCATTTTGTGCCTACATTACAAATGAAGAGCCTGCAGAAAGGTTAGCTGATGGGCACAGTGACAAAGAGCTAGTATTCAACCCTGTGCACCTCTTATTGTTGAGGCCTTCTTCCCACCTTGACAAGGAGATGCAGAGAGATTGTCTTCAATTAGGCAGAGCAGCAAGGGTGCCATCCCCAACCTAGAGGAGGCCTATTCTTTTATATCCTGGTGGCGACTCAGAAGACTTTTCTAAATAAAATGTAATTCTCTCCATAAAAGTTATTGTGGCCGGGCATGGTGGCGCATGCCTTTAATCCTAGCACTCGGGAGGCAGAGGCAGGTGGATCTCTGTGAGTTCAAGGCCAGCCTGGTCTACAGAGTGAGTTCCAGGCCAGCTGGGACTACAGGGAGACCCTTATCTTGAAAAGACCAAAAAAAAAAAAAAAAAAAAAAAAAAAAAAAAAAAAAGTTATTGTGGAGTAAGGCTTTTTATTCATTTTAGTTTGTTAATATTATTTAAGTTAAGGTACACTATAATTGGTTCCATTGTGACTTTTTGTAGGAGGTAGTATGTGATAATGTGTGTGGAGGTCAGAGGTCAACCACAAGAGCCATTCCTTGGGAGCTGCCTGCCTTATTATTCGAGTCAAGGTGTCTCATTGGTGCTGAGTTCACCAAGGAGGTGGGGCCAACTGGCCTGCGAGCTCCGGGAGTCTTCCTGCCTCTGCCTCCCCAGCACTGAGTTATGACGGCAACTCTGTGACATCGGTTCCTGGGGCTGAACTCGGGCCTCCGTGCTTGCATGGCTAGCACTGTACCGACTGAGCCTTTGCTCGGCCTCTGTCTCTGCACTGTGCTCCTGCTTACTCCCCTGTATCCTCCACTGCTGCCCCCCATTTGTCTCCCTTCTCCCTTCAAGTAGTCCTTCTGGTTTCATACATGTGTTTACTTATATGCATGCATCTCTGTATTCCCTAGACTCCACACATGACAGAAAGCATGCCCTCATGTCCTCCCGCTTCCCTTCTTCTCTCCCACCCTGCCTTCCCTCCCGTATTCATGTCACAAGTCTTTTTGTTAAGGTGTGTGTTTTAAAACTTCTCTACTAGCAAATAAAATACTGTGTTAGAGGCTAATAAGCCATCTTCAAGGATCAGATCGTAAATATTTTCAGCTTTACTTCTGGACAACACAGCTTCTATTACAACTATTCAACTCTGCCACTGTAGCAAAAGCAATCATGAACAATACGTAATTTAATGAGCATGGCAGTGTTCCAATAAAACTTTATTTATGGACACAGAAATTTGAATTTTATATCGTTTTTTTTTTTTCCTGCCACAAAATACTCTTCCTTTGATTGTTTTGCCAATTGTTTAAAAATCCAAAATCCTTTCTTAGCCCATGGGCCACACAGAACCAGATGGTGTGCTTGCTGAACCCTGCAATAGACAACAAAGGGTGTTGGAAATTCTCCCATGAGTTAAGTGATGGATTTTATCAAATCCACCCAAAACCAGTTCTTGAGGAACATACTGTCTAGAGGAGCTGTTTTGAACATAAGTGGAGAGAAATAAAAACAAGAGGATGAAGTAATCCCTTGCTTTTGGTCTGCTTTCTGAAAAGCTGGTGATGTGTACTCACCAAATCCTGCCTTAAGACAGATATATTGGCTTTGGGGTTAACAGACTGAGCCCTGCTCACCTCAGTGTCCTCAAAACCTGCCTCTGGGTTCTTCCACAAATGCCACATTTCTAATACATGCTAAATTAAGTGAGAAGGAAGGAAGGTGAATGTGGAGGAAATGAAGGGAAGAGAGAAGGGAGAGATATGGGGAGGGAGATAGGGAAGGAAGGAAGGAAGGAAGGAAGGAAGGAAGGAAGGAAGGAAGGAAGAAGGGAGGGAGGGAGGGAAGGAGGGAGGGAGGGAGGGAGGGAGGGAGGGAGGGAGGGAGGGAGGGAGGGAGGGAAGGGGGCAGAAGAAAGAAAGGAATAAGAAACTGAGGAAAAGGAGTTAAGAAGACAGACTTTGAACCAGAGATATCCAACCTTTTGGACACTACCATCTGATGTTGCCGTATATAAACATGTTGCGCTGCAATCATCGCTATTCTGAGGAAATTCCTTTCAGATGTTTCACTACTGCAGTTTGATTCAGAGCTTCTATCCAATAAGGTAAAAGTCACTAATTAATTCCTTATCAGCTTTGAATAATACACTATTTCTCAGGGATACCATCTTCACTTCCTGTTTAACTGATTTTTATAATAAAGAGAATTCAATCTATGCATGGATATAGAGAGACATGGTTTTGGACTTTAAGACTGTCTTTTCACACAATGCATTAAACTCCCAAAGCACAGGACAAGATAAGCAGACTCATCATGATGCACAGTACAAGATCCTGGAACAATGGAACCGGCCCCACTCGACACAGGGTCTTCTGAGGGCAGGGACCATCTACTCACTTTGGTCCCCCAAAGACCTGGTGCTAGAAAGCATTTGATAAATGTTTGTAGAATGGATGAAAAGTAAATGAGGAAAATGTTCCACCTTAAGAGAATTCAAACCTGTTTTCTAACAAAGCAATAGCACTTGAACAAGGTTGGTGTTCCTGAAAGATAAGAGACACCTGAGAGAAGAGAACAGCAAGAAAACAAAGGTGGGTGTTGCCAAATGTCAGCAAAACCAAAGGGGCTGACACTAATCCAACCAAATCTACCTCTTTGTCTAAATGGCAAAATAAAACCTTAAATTGCCCTAGGTTTAAAATGAGCCAAGTTAGAATCAACATTTTTCCATAATAAGAGGAAAACATGGAAGTCAAAAGAACACTGTCAAATCACAGTTAGGGCTACTGTTGAAGTCAGGTGGGGCTTTTGTTTTGTTTTGTTTTGGTTTTGGTATTTTTGAGACAGGGTCTCCCTTTAGTCCCAGCTGGCTCAGAACTCCCTCTGCAGACCAGGCTGACCTTGAACTCACAGAGATCCATCTGCCTCTGCCTCCAGAGTGCTGGGATTAAAGGTGTGCACCACCATGCCTGGCCGAAGTCATGTTTTTATTTAGTAAAGAAAATTAAATCAGTCCCCACTGTTGAAAAATAATACCCATCCCTTTCTGAGTCTAAGTGGTTCCTTTAGTCAAGAATCAACTTCAGCCATGAGTGGATGCTTTTCAAACCTCCTAAACTTGCCTGAGGTTCAATCATCATCCGATAAGCATAGGTCAGCAATGGAAGAGTTATTAGATTCTCACTGTGTAGGAATCAGCGCAGTTTTCCATGCAGTTTTCCAACAAGGACACCTGCAGGACACCGAAGGCGCTGCTGTGTGTGGAGAAGACACACTCCCAGGGTGCTGCTGTGTGTGGAGAAGACACTCCCAGAGAGGTTGTTTATTGGAGGACCAAGGTGAATCCCCACCTGGCTCAAGTCAGTCAAACCACCCTAGCAGGTGGAATGGTATCTGCCACATGGGGCTGGCTCTGGGTTCTCCACCAGAGGTTGACTCGGAGAGGCAGAGAAGAAATGGGACTGTTTCCTCTTATGTTTCACACCTGTGAACAGTTTCTTTCATAACAACAACTTTTATAATGTTACCTTTATAATATTTTCCTTTATAAAGATATCAAGGAATACAGAGAATGCCACTTTCTGTATGCATGATGTGAAACAAGTTATTTCATTTTCTCATACACACAGCATAGTCATGAGATAAGGCCCACTATACCTGTCTGATCTCCAAATCTATTTCCTTTTCATCTTGGCATCCTTTAATTTTTTTATTTTTTTTTAATTTTATGTGTACCACATGCATGCAATACTCATGGAAGCCAGAAGAGGGCATCAGATTCCCCTGGAACCAGAGTTACAGATAGTTGTTACTTCCATGTAAGGCCCCACTTCTTAACATTTCCACTATTTCCTAGTAGCACCACGTACAGAACAAATCCTCAACACATAGACCTTCAGGGGACATTTAGGATCCAAACTCTTAACAGTTTCCCAGCATCCTTTGCTTTAGTTGCCTATGTGACTGAGTTCCAGCCAAAGAACACAAGTGAAAGTGGTGTGTTCCACCTGCACATGTGGTCCATTCACTTGTGACCTCTGTGCACTTCCCGCTCTGGAGTCTTCCTGTAGGCCAGCCCAATAATCTTGGGGCCAAGTGTTGAAGATGACAAAAAATGGGAAAGCCCTGGCTTCGTGATGACTCTGGACACAGCTACCCAGCCACCATAAGCACTATCTCAGACACGTTATGTTGTCTTGCTAGCATTACCACAGCAAAGTGCACAAACTAAGTGGCTTCAAAATGTCTCGTGGTTCTGGAAGCTGAAAGTCCAGCTCAAAGTATCAGAAGGCTTGGTTCCTTCCAGAACCTGAGCAGACGGATCTGTTCCCACCTCTCTGTAAGCCTCTGCTGGGTTTCTGGAAGTCTTTAGCATTCCTCAGTTTGAAGAAGCATCACTCATCTATTATTTTCATCCCAGGTGTGTGATTGTGTCTGAATTTTCTCTTTTTATAAGTACGCCAATCATACTGAGTTAAAGACCACCCTAAACATCTCACCTTAATCACCTACATCTGCAGCAATGACCTCTCATTTCCAAAAGAAATGTCACATTTTGAGGTACCGAGAGTTAAGGTGTCAACATAAGGATTGAGGGAGATTCAATCTCTAGCAGATGTCATGTGTTAAGTCCCTAAAGTTTTGTGATTAATCTATTACAGGAGCCATCCTACTACTGAGCATGAACACATGAACAGACAGGTCCCTGGGACTCACCAGCCACCCAGCCCTAACCTACATGATGAGTTTCAGGCTACTGAGAGATCCTGCCTCCATAAACAAGATGAGCAACACCCAAGGTTGTCCTCTGGCCTCCACATATATGTAAATACATGTACACACATGTAAAGAAGGCCTCCAAATGTCATAACTTCAGCATCCTCGGAACCTGGATCCTCCCCACACCCTGGCCCAAGTCTTCATACTTCCTCCCTAGGCAATCCACTGCCAAATCACAGCCAAATTAAATCTCTCCAAACTCGTATCCTCTAACTGCTCAGAATGTTCTGGGGCTCATCAGTCTTCATTCATAAACTCTAAAAGTCTTTACCAAACATCACTGCACAGGAGGACACCATGCTGGGAGCCAGAAATACATCAGTGCACAAGGGAGGCTTGCCCTTCAGATGCTGAGAACCAAGTGGAAGAATGAATTCATTAACTATTGCTCAAAATAGTGTGAAAAATACATTCCCATAAATTTGATCATGATAAGAATGTTTTTCTTCCTCGTGGCCCTGTGGGTTGGTTGGGGAAGCTGTACTTTAAGCTTCAAGTTGGGTCCACTCTACACCCCACAGTTGTCTTTCTGGAGTCAGCAGATGTCCAGTGCATAGCAGAAACACAAGAACAAGTGGAAAGAAGTGCTTGTAAAGGGCTGGGACCAGAGCGAACATCGCGGGGAGCTCCCATCCATGTGCACTGGACCACAGCAAGTCATAGAACATACTAGCTTACAAGGTCTGTCACAAAAGACCATAGACTCAGGGGGAGGAGGGGCTGAGTGATACAAATGCATTTCCTCACAGTTCTGAAATCAAGGCATTAGCAGGTTTGGTTTCTTCTCTAAGACTTGTCTTAGAGATAGCTGCCAGACTGTCCCTTCTATCTTCACAGAGCCTTTCCTATGCATGTATCTATGACCAAATTATCTCTTCCAATGACACTAACCCAGAATCAGCCCTAATGATCTCATTTTTATTTAATTATACCTTTAGAAACTATCGCTGTCTCATACAGAAGTACTTTATCACACGAATTTGATAAGGACACAATTCAGCTCACAAACCCATGAGCAAGGCCACATCAATGGGGTGGGAAAGACTACTCCATTCCCCCATGCCAAGGGTGGGAAAGGCAGCAAGAACCGTGTGCAGAACAATGTCATCTGCCACCAGGAGAGGGCGCTGTTAAAGGTAACAAGGACCAAGACAGAAGTGCTTACAGTTCAACAGGAGAAACATCTAGACTCCTGCCTTCCAGACCCTCTAAAGCTTTGATTCGTTGCCTCTTCTCTGACCCCAGTGTTTCCATAAAAAAGCATCCAGCAGCTTCCCTCAGGCACAGCAAGGCCCAGTGACAAGTGCAGTATGATGTGGTAGAAAGAGCCAAGCCGGGATCCCCGAAGACCCGTTACTATGTGCAGGATGCACAGGTTCTCATTCGCCATAAGCCAAAACCATCTGTGTGACCTGGGAAAACCATTTTCTCTCCCAAGGTCCATAGACCTTTTCCTAAGAGAGGAAACGGACTTCAAGATCCCTAAGATTCTTTGACCTTTCTTTACAATGTGGATTCCACAGAACATTAGTCCCAAGAGGGGCTGTGCAAATAAATGGTTCCATGAGCCAAGGCTGGAGGAAGGTTGCGCCCAATCTCCCGTTCCCAGCAAAGGTTATGAAAAGTCCTGCAATTTAAAATATCTATTTTGGGTAGAACTGGAAAATATTATATTAAGTGATATAACCCACACTGAAAGAGACAAATACCACATGTTCTTTCTCATTTGCAGACCCTAGGAGTAGTTAGCTGGGTGTGGGTGTGTGTAGAGGTCAGGAAATGAAAAAGGGGACCATGAGGTTTTACATACGTGAGGTGAGGAGGGTAACAGAGCACAGTAACACGAAAGAAGAGGGCTAAAGGCAGAAGGTTCGAGCACAAAGGCAGGGAAGGAGCAGAAGAGGGCGGTCAACCAAAGAAACTGTGTATGAAAATGTCACAGGATCTGTTACTTTGTATCCTAATTTTAAATTTTTTATTATTGTGTGTATGGCAGGGTGCAGTACACATGTTCCATGCCACACATGTGGTCAGAGGCCAGCTTTAGGGGACTGGTTTTCCTTCCACTTTTTTTTTTTCTTTTCGAGAAAGTGTCTCCCTGTAGCCTCAGCTGGCCTGAAACTCGCTATAGAGACCAGGCTGGCCTTGATTTCACTGAGATATGTCTGCCTCTGCTTCCTAAGCACTGGGATTAAAGGCCTGTGCCACCACACCCAGTCCTTCCACTTTTTGAGGTGGGGTCTCTCTTCTTATTTCTGCCAGGTGGTGGGCTCCAGGGCAGCTGGCCCACGAGCTTGGCAACTCTCCCTTCTCTACCCATGCGGTGCTGGGCTGGTGGGCACAGGCTGCTGCATCCCGCTTTTCGTTTTCATGTGGGTTCTGGGGATCTGACTCAGTCCATCAGGCTCGTGTGGAAAGCTTTTACCCATGGAACCCTCTCAACAGCCTTAAACTTTTTAAAAAGGGTGAGAGATGTCTCCGTGGTTAAAAGTGCTTCCTTCTCTTACACAGGAACAGGGTTTGGTTCCTAGTATCCACATGGTAACATACTGCCTGCAACTCAGTTCCAGGGAGATCCAACACCCTCTTCCAGCCTCCCAGGGCTGCTGCGTGCACATGGTGCATAAACTCACACACATACACACATATACACATAAATAAAAAATAAATCTCTTTTTTGTCTTTTTGAGACAGGGTCTCCGGGTAGCCCCAGCTGGCCCAAACACATTATATAGAGCAGGCTGGTCCTGATCTCAGAGAGATCCACCTGCCTCTGCCTCCCATGTGTTGGGATTAAAGGTGTGCACCAACACACCTGGAAAAATAAATCTTTTTTTAAAGAGAAAACAGAGATCGTGTATAAGAAAAGTCCACGGCATGCTCATGACCCAAGGCTTTTGCTGTCTTTCCCCACTCACTACCCAACTCCCACTATTAGGATGCTTTTTCTTTCTTAAAAGCTATCTCTAGGCTGGGCCTGGTGGTGCACACCTTTAATCCCAGCACTCAGGAGGCAGAGGCAGGCGGATCTCTGTGAGTTCAAGGCCAGCCTGGTCTACATAGTGACCAGGAGAGCTGGAGCTACAGGGAGAACCTGTCTCGAAAAGACCAAAAAAAGAAAAAAAGCTGTCTCTATTTCTATTTGTAACCATGTGCACTGGTGCAATCAATCTTTTGTCCTGGGACCCAAGAGCTGGAAACGGTACCTCTCTAAATGTGTTTATCACCAAGTGTGATGACCTGAGCTCCAGCCGCAGGACCTGCATGATGGAAGGACAGAACTGACTTCTGCAGGTTGTCCTCTGACCTCCACACATGGATCAGGACACATGTACACATACATAAGTGCACATGCACACATGCACACACTGAGCACCAGGCTGGGATGGGAAGATGGCTCAGTTGGTACAGTCCTTGCTGTAAAAGCATGAGGACGTGAGTCAGATCCCTAGAGACCTGGTAAAAAGCCAGGTATGGTGAAGCACACTTGTTTTTTCTTTTTTTTTTTTAATTTTATTTATTTATGTATGTGTATCAATGTACTATCTGCATGCAGGTCTGTGCACCCGTGTCATGCCGCAGAGGTCAGAAGAGGGTGTCGGATTCCCCTGGAGCTAGAGTTCTCCTGGAATTGGAGTTTCAGATGGCTCTTGGCCGCCATGTGGGTGCTGGGGATCGAACCCGGGTCTTCTGAAAGAGTGGTCGGTGCTCTTAACCGCTAGGCCATCTCTCCAGCCCCAGTGAAGCACACTTGTAATCTCAGCACTGGGGAGGTAGAGGCAGGCAGATCCCTAGGCGGGGCTTTCTGGCCAGCGAGCCTTGGGAGGTTTCCATCCAGCAAGAGACCCTGCCTCCAAAAGGCAGACAAAGTCAAGGTGAAAGGCACATGAGGAATGGAACCTGAGGTTGACACACGCCCACAAAACTTGGTATTCATATGAACTCACACAATGCCAACAGCATACACAAGACCCACGGAAGCTCAAGGCAGACAAAACCCCAGCATAGAAGTGGGAAGAGGGAAGAAGCCCCAGTCTTAGCTGAGGAAACGTTGACAACCAGTAACTGATGGGAGAGAGATTTTCTTTAAGAGTATGATGCTGGGTGGGGGGGGAGTATGATGCTAGATAGGTTCACCAGGCTCCAGTGCACGGACCCACACCAAAGGACCTTTGGGGACACAGATTTGACTTGACGGGCTTTAATATATATGACAGAGTACGTGAAATCTTACAGGATGGGGGGACTATCAGAGGGGTGCAGATAGTGGAGGGGGTCTAAATATGATCAAAATACATATTATATGAAATTCACAAAAGTTAAAAATATAGAGAGTATCAAGGACGTCCACCCCCAGCTGGCTCACAGGACTTTATGCGCTTGTTCCAATGCTACTCAGAAGAATCCCCTTTGAGGACATTCTTTCTAGAGTCTGCAGCTGATTTTCAAAATCTCTTCAGTAATAGTATATTGTTGCTCTTTGTGGAAGAGATTTGAATTTGGGGGGGAAAAAGCCTTTTGGAACCATGTTTGATGAACAACTAGGGTGACAGAGCTGAAAAAATATTACCCAGTGTCAAAAACATGATGTGGCCTTCGCCTCTTGCCTGGCCAGGCCGTTCTCATATGGCTCCCAGGTCTCTGGAACAAGAATAGTCAACCCAAAGGAGCTCGCTCATGCTTTCTGGAATCTTCACACACCATATGCTAAGCTGTCTGTGGCTCCCCTGAATGGCAAACAATTATGTCCACTTGTTTGTTTTGTTCTTTGACTTGGCCCCTTGTCTGATCAGAGACACATAATCCAGTATTTCTTGCTCAGTGAGTTCTCAGGAGGGCCATTCACATTTCTGTTGCCTGCTATGATTCTGCATTCAGACCACTATCCGCATCTTTAAATGAGCCAGCCCCTGCCATCGCATCCATCTCCCTCATCCCCTGTACAAGCTCTCTGCCTCTCTGGCTTTGATCCCAGGGTAAGGATTGTTTTGTTTTGTTAATGCTATTCCTGTTACTCAGTAGTCAGCCAGAGCTTTTTCTTTCCTTCAAATAACATTTAATTGCTTTAACACAACTTTTTCAAGGAGCCAGAGGAGTGTTCTTTGAAGATCCAAATTATCCTCAAAGCTGGTCTCTCAACCTGACTGAAATTTGTGCTGACTTTTAATAACCAGCACATGAAACAAAAGAAAGAAGTTTTATAACACCTTTTCAGAGAGCATTGTAACCGTGGCTGTATTGTCAGGGGGGAAGGTAACGTGGAGGTCATAGATTCTAATGGGTCCAAACTTCCTGAGCCATGAAACACATTTCAAATGGAGGCTTTCAGAACCCCAGAACACATAGATGCTCAGGACAGAGAGACCTTGCCCAGCATGTCAGAGACCCTGGGTTTAGACCCTCCTACACTTCCAGTAAAAATTCCAGTATATGAAACAAATAAAAGTAATTTGGGGCACTAAGACAGACTGTAGATGCTTCATTACTTAGAGTGCCTGAAAGTCCCTGCACTTAGATCGTAGTTTAAAAACGAAGCCATGGAGCTAGGGAGATGGCTCCATGGGTAAAAATGCTTGCAGCACAAGCATGTGAACCTGAGTTCAAATCCCCGGAACCCACAGAAAGCCGGACACAGAAGCAAGCATACGAAATCCCAATATTCCTGCAGCAAGATTGGAAGTGAAAGCAGGAGAATCCCCAGAAGCCTGGGGAGAGGAAGCACTAGGGAAGCTAGTCCGCAACGGTGAGCTGGGGGTCCCTGTGCGAAAACAAAGGGGAAAGCAAGCTGCTACTCTGACCTCCACATGGGCACCCTGACACATGCACACCCTTCACACACACACACACACACACACACACACACACACGCACACGGGCACCTTGACACATGCACGCCCTTCACACACACACACACATACACACACACACACACATGGGCACCCTGACACATGCACGCCCTTCACACACACACACATACACACACACACACACACACACACACACATGGGCACCTGACACATGCACGCCCTTCACACACACACACACACACACACACACACACGGGCACCCTGACACATGCACGCCCTTATGCACACACATGGACACCCTGACACATGCATGCCCTTACACACACACACACACACACACACACACACACGGGCACCCTGACACATGCATGCTCTTCACACACACACACACGGGCACCCTGACGCATGCACACCCTTACACACACACACACACGCACCCTGACACATGCACGCCCTTACACACACACACACACGGGCACCCTGACACATGCACGCCCTTACACACACACACACACACACAGGATTTTTAAAACTCAGAAAGCTTAAAAATAAGGCAACTGAGGCCCCAAGAGACTCAGCAAAGCCCTGACCAGGTAAGAGAGACCTTTATCTCCTGCCACCTCCCTCTTACAGCCCTCAAGCCAGTCATGCACATGAAGTACCAGGAAACTGGCCTAAAGCACTCACTGCATCTTGGATTTCTATACAATCACTGCACGACATTCACAATATTTTTTCTTAATGTTTAAGGATATGGGAATGTGAATTACTCTGATAGGGTGGCCTCAACCTTTTACATAGCCAAGGTTGACCTTTTTTTAAGATTTCTTTATTTTTTAATTTTCTGTGCCTGTGTGTATACCTGAGTATATGTGTGCACACCACTTGCATGCAGGTGCAGGGGGAGGCCAGAAGAGGGCATCAGATCTCCTGGATCTGGAGTTCCACTCAGTTCTGAGCTGCCATTGTGGGTGCTTGATACAAACCCAGGTTCTCTACCAGCACAGCAAGTGCTCTTAACTGCTGACCATCTCTCCAAGGCCCAACCTTGAACTCTTGATCCTCCTGCATCTACCTCTCAAGTGCTAGGACTAGAGGTATTCGCCACCATGTCTGGCTTATTATGCAGTGCTGGGGATGGAGCCCAGGGCCTCATGCATGCTGGGCAAGCTCTCTACCAACTGAGCTGTGTTCCTAGCTCAGTACTTTTTGCTTTTTTTCTTTTGTTTTGTGAGACAGACTCTCACAATATAGCCCAGACTGCCCTAGAACTCATGATGCCCCTGCCTTCCCTGTGCTAGGATTACAGACACGCACCATCACGTCTGATTCAATATGCCTTCTTAAGGCATTAAAACACAATGCAGCTGGGTGTGGTGGTGCATGCCTTTAATCCTAGCACTTGGGAGGCAGAGGCAGGTGGATCTTTGTGAGTTCAAGGCCAGCCTGGTCTACAAACTGAGTTCCAGGACAGCTGGGGCTACAGGGAGACCCTGTCTTGAAAAGACCAAAAAAAAAAAAAAAAAAAGAAACACAATACATGCTACCAGAGGTCCCTCCTCTCTGCTCACTGCAGCATAATCACACAGAGTATTATAAAATGGAAAACTCAATAACTCTAATCGCTATTAAAAACCACTATTGATGCTCGGGATGTTTATTCTAATGTCCTCATTGACTGCTACACTATCACTGGGAGGTGAAAGCCGTTCAGAACTGACTTTCTGAAATCAATTTCTTTTTAGGCTAAGTAGTACAATAGCAAGTTAAAACTCAAAAAATGGGAGAAATCTGCATCACGAGTTATTCATCAACAGCAATAAGAAGTCGATATTTATTTGAATTTTAAAAGGAAATAGAACTTGTTAGAAATCACAATAAAAGGAAAACCTTCTTAAGCAATGTAAGCATTTCAAATCTGGGTTACATTGGAGAGAACCAGAGTAGCTGTGGTCTTAGTAAATTGATGTGCGTTCTCTCTCTCTCTCTCTCTCTCTCTCTCTCTCTCTCTCTCATCGTGATCAATTTCACGTCAATGAACTACACTGAGGATGTTGCAATTCGATACGATTATCACACTGGCTAAAGTCATTCTCCGCTCCAGGATCTATCACCTCAATCCCAGAAACGCAGCTGTTAGCTGCCAGATTCTTTTTAGACATGGAAAAGAACAAATTTCCCTGACTGAGCTTTCAAGTGTCCTAGGATTCCTGTATGTTAGGTTGCCATTGCTCCCTCCCAGGAAGTAGGGAAACTCCCTGTGTACCAAAATCTTTTCAAACAAAAGGGAGTTTTCCGCCCCTCTAGCAAGCTCTCTAAGTTTATCCCTTTTCTCTTGACGTGCTTTGCCCTGCATCTCCGTTTAACTGATCCCCTTAAAAATGGTCTTAAGGGGGGCTGGAGGGATTGCTCAGTAGTTAGGAACACTAGCTGTTCTTTTAGAGGACCTGGGTTTGATTCTCAGCACCCATGTGGTGGCTAACAACCATCTGTAACTCCAGTCCTAGGGTATTCAATACCCTCTTCTGGCCTCCTTGGGCTTTATGTGACACAGGTACACTTATATACATGAAGGTAAAACATTCATGCACATAAAATAAAAATAAAGCAAAAAAAGATTGTCTCATCCATTATAAGGTGTTGACATTAGAGGAAAATTCAAATACAAGTTCAGATTTGATACTGAATCTTTTTTTTTTTTCTTCCCCACAAGCCTAGCATGCCTAGAGATTCCCAAGGATAATGTTCTGAACATTCAGATTCAAGATGTGCCACACTTTGGAAGAATGTGAATCAACAATTGAGGAATAACCAGTACGCTCACACAATAGTTAGAGCTTCTCTGCCTTCCATATAAGGAAGTTATAGCTAGGAAGTTATGGTGGCACATGCCTATAATCCCAGCACTCAAGAGGCTGAGGCAAGAGGATTGTGAGTTCCAGGCTAGCCTGGTCTACCTAGAAAGAAATAGCTTTTTTTTTAACAAACAAAAAACAGGAAAAAAGAAAAACTGTGTGTGGCTTCTTAGCAGTGGAACTGACTTATCTACTGCAAACTTACACATGGCAGTTATTACATCATAACACCCTCTTGACCCAGAAAGCTTTTCACTACCACAGGGAAAATGAAGGCAGAAGGATGAGAGATGGAAGATTTCGATCTCCTGGTTCCCAGGACCGCCATCACCAGCGCCCACTCTCCTGAGTTCAAAACCAAAAATAGATCTCCAGAAAACTCTTACATCTTTCCTATTTCCTAAAGTTCTCTTTCTATTTGAGTGTATGTGTGCCAGGGGAAGGGTTGAGATCCCCGGAGCTGCAGTTACAGGCAGTGGTGAGCCACCCAACTGGGTGCAGAGGACTGAACTCAGGTCCTCTACAAAAGCAGTACATACATGCTCTTAATGCTGACCCACCTCTCCAGCCCCTTTAAAATCTTTCTTTAGGGTGGAAGCAGTCAGAGGAAGCTGAGGGTAAAGTGGAGAGGAAGGAAGAGAAGGCAGAGGAGGAGACAGAATGGTGCCCTTTGTTTTTTCCCCTGATACAACCTCATGGCTGAACCTGTGCAGAGAGCATAAATTGGTTTCACAAACACGACAGATCTAAGAAACAGAGTCTTCATAAGCTCATATGTTCCATTGATTTGATGTGGCTATAAAAGCATACTAGCCTCAGGATAAAAACCTGGTTTCTGAGATCATGGGTCCTATTACAGTAAAATTTCCCTGTAACAATTCAGACCCAGGTATATGGAAAACACTTCACTTGCATAGTTTTCCCCAGTGTAGTAAAAATTTTATTTCATCTGCAATACAGCCTGTGCCTACACACACACACCAACACACACACACACACACACACACACACACACACACACCAACAAAGGGATCTGAGAGGCTGAGGGTGGGCATGGCTTTGCTGTGGTTCCAGACCCGCTGACAAAGGCCACTTTTGCCCCTGCACCCAGGAGCCAGGGATTCCTGCAAACACTGGCAAAACCACCCTTTATGGGTTTGCCATGATTCAGCCTAGAATTGAGCTCAGAGACAACCTCTGTCCCCCAGGAGTAACCCCAGCTACACACTGACTGGTCTCCTGTCCTAGGCCGTAGAGACCGTGAGAAGCTACACATTCCGGAAGTGCCCAGGAAGTGGCATATGGCCCATTCTTTTCCTTCTTCTTGGGAAATGAGCTCTGTCAGTCATTCCCACTTTAGTAGGAATTTAAGTATCTCCTCTTCCAAAGGCATTTTAATTCAGGGTCCTTCAGACTGTGAGACGGAACAGCTTGCTTCTTGCAGGACTCACGGGTGTATTGGCTTAGAGGCTTGGAAGTCCAAGTGAAAACAAAGACTCTTCCAGCTCCACAAGATCCCGCCATTTGGGGGTGGTGTCTAAAACAAGCATGGCCCCAAAGCAGAGAAGCTACAGCAACAGAAGTGCCCCCTTGGAGAAACGGTTCCCAGGCTCAGAGCAGTCTGTTTTCAAGCCATCCTCTCCTAGAGGGCCCTTGCTACACAGACCAACCCATCTCGGCTCCCTCACACCAGACTCCTTTCTCCAGGCTGACTGGGCACCTAACTAGAATTGACCCCACTCCTGAGAACTACCCTCCCCAGCTAGAAAGTAAGTTACCAGTAGCTCTCAGGAATAAGCTGCATACTCCCAGTTCTTTTAATTGCACTTGAAAGAATAAAGATTGGGAACAGATGTCAGACATAGGAATGACAATGAATGAGCATTTGTTAGTTGAGTGAAGAGCCATCAATCCTGTTATCAGAACTAATTCTTTTTTTTTTTTTTTTTCTTGTCTTTCTGAGACAGGGTCTCCCTGCAGCCCCAGATATCCTGGAACTCACACTATAGACCAGGCTGGCCTTGAACTCACAAAGATCAGCCTGCCTCTGCCTCCCGAGTGCTAGGATTAAAGGCGTGCACCACCACACCTGGCCAGAACTAATTCTTAAGGCCATATGGTACCTTTTACAATAGAGCAAACCTTTAGCCTCTTTAAAATACTAACATTTCAATTAATAAAATGCAAATAACAGAGCTGCCCAAGTAAAATGTCTTCCTAGACCTGGCATGGTGGGTATGCCTTTAATCCTAACACCCAGGTGGCAGAAGTAGGCAGATCTCTGTGAGATCAAGGCCAGCCTGGTCTACATAGTTTCAGGCCAGCTGAAGCTACAGGGACACCTTGTCTCAAAAAACCAAACAAAAAAAAAAGTTTTCCTGTTTAATATTGGGAGTTACCAATCAGTATCGAAAACTGAATACATTCCAATATTCAAATGTTGGCCAGGCTGTGTCTATACCTGTCCCCCATTTCTTTATTAATATATTCCATAAGCATTTGAATGCCTGGCACCATACAAGGCAAAAACACACATGATCCTGACTCCCAGGTCTAGCAGTATGAAAGAAACAGATACTAGATAATTGTCCTCATAAGTATGTGCAAAGGTCCTGTGACAGGAACATGGAGTGGAAGGAGCTAGAAGAGCTGACAAAGCAAGCTGAAGCAGAAGTCTGGTATACAAAAGGTTGAACAGGAAGTGGGGGGCTTATCAGCCACACCTGGACCTTTAGCTTATTCCTAAGAAGAAAAAGCCATCAAAGGGTTTTAAAGGGGAGAGTCACATAGATTTTAATCTCAAGATCACTCTGTAAGGCATCTACATGAGAGAGAGGAAACACAAAGAAAAGCAAAGTTGCGCTGTGAGGAGTCTTTCCCTGAGGAGAGCATAAACAACATTCGCCCAATTCCTCCCAAGGACCCAACAACAAACGAAGGTCAGATTCCACCGGAGTTCACCCTGGGAAACCAATGAGTTTACTGGGCTTACTTACAGAGCATGGATGGCGTTATTAGCGGTCCTGCAAAGCCTTCACTCAGCATGAATGATGGCTTCCCCACAGCCCGTGTAGACAATCCTCCCTCTCAGCCTACTACTACTCCAGCCTGTATTGTAGCTCTTCCTAAATAAAGCCCTTTCCCCGAGGCTAAATTGGGACAATTAGGACAGACTTGCATCCAAACGGCTGGGAGGAAAGGTTGGAGTCTCAGGTCTGAGGATCCAATGACTCTCCTATGAGGGAAAGTCAAGAAATCATCAAGTAGCCCGAGGGTCTCCTGCAAGCAGGCACTGCTGATCTGATGATGGTGGCAGCTGTGTGCTCAGAGGACCTTGTTCTATCATAAGCGGTAGAGACAATGTTGGTCTGGGACCTGGACTTGAGCTTGGGGTAGAATTGGACTTCAGAGATACATGCTCAGAAGCTTTCTAGGGCCAGGTACAGAGCGGAAGGAGACTGTGGTGAGGACAAGCAAGCTGTTTCTCACTGCTGCTGTCCCACGGAACTGGATGGATGGTGATACCACTTGCTGAGATCCAAAGTGCTAGAGGACACCTAGTTTAAGAAGAAGGCCTGGAAATCTGGATGATCTGTTTGTGCGTGCTTTTTCCTGACATACCAGTCTGGCAGAAGCATGACTATAGTGGAGGGGATGGCACAGTTAATGTGGGAGGAGTAGCCGTGTTTACACTTGGTCAAGGTCCCACATTCTCTTTTCCTGGGGTTACTTGCCCTGGAAAGGACTGGGGAGATTATCAGCACCAATCCCTCACTGTGACAGGTGAGTGAAGGGGTGTTACCTAACGTCACCACATGAAGGAGCAGAGCCCCAGGACCAGCCCAGAGAAGGGCACCCTAAAGAAATGGCACCACTGAGGATGCCCACAGGGAGCAGTCACCTGGCAAACAGCCAGACTGCATGTGTGCCCAGCTCCTCAACAGGGCCCATGAGCCAAAGATCAGTGAGACACTGGGGAAGGAAGCATGTTACCAGGCCACTGGAACCAAGTGTGAGACGTGTTGTGACAGAGGCAGAGGGTGTGACAGGTATTCACAGGGAGACTGACAACCTCCAGGAAGGAGAATCGAGATGAGTTCCTGAAGCTGTATCTAAGCCAAGTTTTGAAGAGTGATGACTGATGGTTAACTGAGTGTTTCTGTTAAGACCCCAGTCCGTTTTCTCCCTCCTCCCTCCCCCGTGACCCTTCTGCCTGCTCATCATCAGGCATCTTGAACCCTGTTCCCAGGCAAAATAAAGTCTTCGCAGTGCTGAGCAGAATTATTTTGCTTCCTTCAGAGAGGCACACGGGGTCAGAGTCTTACACACTGAGAAATCACAGCAAGAACAGGATGCTAATGAATTTCTCAGTATATTGGCCCTCCACAAATGTTCTAGAAAGCTCATCTTAACTGCAGTATGGAGAATCACAGCAAGAACAGGATGCTAATGAATATCTCAGTATATTGGCCTTCCACAAATGTTCTAGACAGCTCATCTTAACTGCAGTATGGAGAATCACAGCAAGAACAGGATGCTAATGAATATCTCAGTATATTGGCCTTCCACAAATGTTCTAGACAGCTCATCTTAACTGCAGTATGGAGAATCACAGCAAGAACAGGATGCTAATGAATATCTCAGTATATTGGCCTTCCACAAATGTTCTAGACAGCTCATCTTAACTGCAGTATGGAGAATCAATTGGAGAGAGCTCTGACCTAGAAAGAGTTGAAGCGTGTTTCTGTGGGCGGCGAGCAGACACTTGAACAAACCTCCAGTGTTCAACCACTCCATGGAATCTGCCAGTGAGAATTTTGCCTGAAAGGAACCTAGTGTTATTAAACATGACACCAGAATGGGGAAGGTGTGCATGTATGTGACTGTGCATGTATGTCTTTGTGAGTGAGTATACATGTAAATGGGTGTGTGGAGAGGGTCAGAGGATACCTTTGAGTGTTGCTCCTCAGGCACCATCTACCCTGTTTCTGAGACAGAGTCTCTCCCTGGCCTGAACTCACCGAGTAGGCTACACTGGCTGGCCCAGGAGCCCCAGGCATCTACCTGTCTCCACCTCCGCAGTACCAGGATTACGAGTGCACACCACCCCACCTGGATTTGGTTCCTGGATTCTGAGGAGCCAGCCAAGCTCCCACACCTGCCCAGGGCACTCCGCCAACCGAGCCTGGCACCACAGGGATTTTTTTTCTAATTCTTATTGAATTTTTATGCATTTCATATAATCCATCTTACTCATATTTATAACCCCCTCCTCTATATCCAGTCTCCCTAACCATGTTTCATGTATTTTTTTCATATGTTAAAGCTTATCAAGTCAAATTTGTTTCCCTCAGTGTGAGTTCATCCACTGGAGACTGGTAAACATACCTAGCATCACTCCCTTAAAGACAGACTCTCCCTCCTCCAGCAGAGATCATTCCCAGTAGCTCCTCAGCTAAGGTCCCGGCTTCTTACCCATCCCCCTCCTTCCATGCCTTCTTTTTCTCGGTTGAGCTTGCCTGGGTCTCGTGCATGCTGTAAGTTCCTATGAGCAAGTTCCCAGCTGCCTGGAAAACTCTATTTCCCTGTGATCCACCCCCACCCCTGCTCCTACAGTCTTCTTCCCACCCTCCTCTTCTGCAGCCTGAGCCCTGGGTGGCTAAGGTTTAATATAGGAGTTCTATCCAGGGACACACACTCTGTCGTTTCTTATTCTCTATATCTTGGCCAGATGTGACTTTCTGTGTTAATAGCCATCTGTTGCATGAAGAAGCTTCACTGGTGAGAGTTGGGAGATGCAGTAATCTTCTCTCTGCCCCTGTTCCGCTACGTTCTTCGAATCTTAGGTGTCGAGATTGTATTGTAGATGAAAACACCACAGTTTTTTTCTTTATTTTCGTATGTGTATGAATGTACTGTTTGCATGTAGGTTTGTGCACCCGTGTTGTGCAATGCGGTGGAGGTCAGAAGAGGGTGTCAGGTTCCCCTGGAACTGGAGTTGAAGACGGCCCTCAGCTGCCATGTGGGTGCTGGGGATTGAACCCAGGTCCTCTGCAAGAGCAGTCGGTGTTCTTAATCACTAGGCCATCTCTCCAGCCCCCAAAAGCACCACAGTTTTAAAAAAGGAATACATCAAGGGAGTGAGAGCAGTGGGCTTCCTCTGCACTCCAACAAAAGTGGTGTGTGTCGACTCCTCTCTGAGTTCTTAAAAGCCTAGCCCAGTGCCCTCTTAGGTACCAGGGAAGGAGGAGAACCAGCTGACCTCAAAGCTCCTTCATTTGGGGGTGGGAGAATAACCTGTGAGTGACAGAGAGGCTTCATCCTGATCCAGCAACATGAAGTGGGCACAGAGGAATCCCAGGTTTGAAGATGTGAAAATGATGTGACAAGTGTCAGCATCTTGTCCTAAGCTGGTCAATTGGCTGCCAGGCGCCTCCATCAACAGCATAGGAACAGCACGCAATCCATCCCCCCCTCCGCCCCCGCTCACCCCTGCCGTACATGTACAGACACGCACAGATTCATTCAGGGAGCTTACAGGCGGCATTCTCCCAGCTGCCCTCTCCTCAAGGCCTCTGCTCTCGAAAGACTCCAGATACCCTTGTCACCCCCTCTGTTCTTCCCGCCCCTCTGGTCTTCTGTGCAATGACAAAAATTACACATCTCTGCTTCACAAAATGATGTAGGCACTTACTGGAGCAGACTGGGGGTAACCACACGGCAGAGTCGCCTGGAGTTTAGAACCAGGTCATCCATAGAAATATCTTTTCCCCTCGCACCACAGAGAGTTGGGGCTTGAGAAAGCAGGGCTAACAGAAAGCGCTGCCCCTTGCAGGTCCTGGCCTTCTTCAAGAGAGACTGGCCCCAAGGACGCTGCCCTGAGTTTCCCTGGTGACTGCTTGTTCCCATCCTCTGCTGTCTGTGAAGTTCACCCCTTTGCAAACACAAGGCAAAAATGAATTTGTCAAGACTGAGCTGTTGAGCCAGCCAGAAGCATTCCTAGGAATGAGCATCCCCAGGGCCCAGCAATCAATCTCGAGGCAGGGGCTGGGGCTGGGCCTGGCCACTTGCAGGCTCAAGTGTAATTTAGGGCTGTGCTTATTATAGGCTCAGACCTTGTTTGATGCACTGGAATGGAAAAAAAGTTTCCTCTCTGCATGTGGCCGTGTCCTGTGTGTCTGTCGGATCTTTAACAATGTAAACATCAGAAACAGATGGGGAAATCCAGGCCAGTGCCAGGCCAAACAGTGCTCGCCACAGACAATGCGCACGGTGCCAAGACAAATATGCTCTGTCGATATCACTAATTTATGGCACGCTGGAACCAAGCAAAACAAATAACAATTAAGGCCCAGAAATCTTAAAATGAATAACCTTTCTGTACACAAACTCAATGCCACTATTAAAAGGCCATCAACTGCAACAAATATATGGAACATAACAATGAAATCCTTCTTATGTGAATAATTACTGAATAATTACCAGGAAAGGGGCATTTCTCTAGCCTGCAGAGTCTGGGGGTTTAAACGCTAAGCCTTGCTTGTACAAAAGACACAAGAGCTTTCAAAAAACGCCTTTGCAGACCTGGCCATGCTGTGACAACACTGAAGGGAGAGGAAGGATATGGCAGGCCCACATGTCCCCATTGTTCAGATGGGACAACTGCGACATGGACTGATGAATGGCCCTTGTCACTCGTGGTTTCTCACCCAGCGTTTCGTCCACCTACTCCATGATGATTCTGACCCCATAAGCAGGCCTGTCACCATGGTTTTCATCCTATCTGTCTCTATGTTTCTCTCTCTCCTCTCTCTCTCTCTCTCTCTCTCTCTCTCTCTCTCTCTCTCTCTCTTTGAGATAGGGTCTTGCTGTATCATCCAAGTCTACCTTAAACTCACAATCTTTCTAAGTGCCTATGTCTTTATGCTCAAATTTTATTTTTCTTATAAAATGACAAATTACAGTTATATATATTTTTATGGGGCACAAAATGTCATAAGTTATAAATACCTTGTGGATTAATTAAGTCAAGCTAATTAATGTATTTACCTCTTCAAATGCTTATCATAATTTGTGCTAAGAACATTTGAAATTTACTCACCTTCCAATTTTGAAACACAGTCTTCCATCAAACTATCTTTGCGAAGCTGTGCAAAGCCATCTCAAAATAAAACCTGTCCCTCCTGTCTGGCTAAGGCTTCCTCCCTATGACCTTCAGCTCTATTCACATCTCTGACACACCACCTTCTATCTCCTGTTCTTATGAGTTCAACTGCTTTAGATTCTACTTCCAAGGGGCTAGAAACATCGCTAAGTGGATACGAGCACTTGCTGCTGTTGTAGAGGACCTGGGTTCAGTTCCCAGCAACCACCTGGTGGCCAATAACCATCAGTAATTCCGGTTCCAGGGTATCTGACACCCTCTTATGGCATCTATAAGTTTGCATGCACATGGTGCCCATAAAAACATACAGGCAAGGGCTGGAGAGATGGCTCAGCGGTTAGGAGCACCAACTGCTCTTGCAGAGGACCCAGGTTCGATTCCCAGCACAACATGGCAGCTAAGAACCATCTTTAACTCCAGTTCCACGGGAATCCAACACCCTCTTCTGACCTCTGCAGCATTACACGGCATGGGTACACCAACTTACATGCAAACAGTACACTCATACACATAAAAAATAATAAATAAAAAAAAATTTTTAAATACAGGCAAAACATTCACACATAAAATAAATAAAATATAACAAAAAAATGTTTCCAAAGATTCCACATATGGGACTGGAGAGGTGGCTCAGCAGTTAAGACCCCTGGCTGCTCTTGCAGAGGACCTGGGTTTGAGTCCCAGCACCCACATGGTGGCTAACAACTGTCCTTAACTTCAGTTCCAGGGTATCTGACACCCTCATCTGACCTCCTTGGGCATTGCATGACACGGGTGCATTTACATATATGCAAGCAATACACTCATACACATAAAAATAAAAAATAATAATTTTTTAATTCCACATATAAGTGAGAAATGTGGGATTTGTCTCTGTGTGTTTAGTTTGCTTCTGTTCTGTGTACTCTAATTCCCTGTCACTGCAAATGACGGACATCCTTTCATTTTTAAGCCGCAGCAGTTTCTCACTGTATATTTACAGTGTGTTTCCTTTACCCATTCACCTACTGACACCTGTTCCCCTAGCTGACTCTACAGCTTTTGCCTCCCTGCCTAGACAGGGTCCTAGGGAGGGCCCTGAGGCTGAGCTGAGTGCTTTTTAAATTTCCAGGTATAGTGCAACTCACCCCTGCTCTTTGGTGAAATTCCAGGTGGCAAGTATCTCTTTCTAGATAGAGCCTCAGGGTGGGGTCTGAATATGAGCCTGGAGACTGGTCTTCTAGGGATTGAAGCCAGGTAAATTGGCCCAGTATTTCTGGGAATGGCCATGTTGGTGGAAGGCTATGTTGTTATTTGATACCAATGGGCACCATTGCACAAGGTCACCATGATCTGTGTGCTGGTCACTGTGCGCTCTGCCTCCACGCTTCCTTTCTGCCTCATCTCAAGTGGTCCAGCTGTGCCACAAGCCTTTGCATTCGCTGGGCCGTGACATGGGAGTGGGCTTCCTGGGAAGCATCCCAAGATGCTAAGGAGGCTGGGTACCCATTTCAAGTTCTCTTTCCCATTGCAGACACCCTGTGCCAGAAGACTCCTCTGTGGTGGCACTGCGCCAGCTTAGGAGAAGTGGGAGAGCAATACAATCGAAGTGAAACCATGTCTCTTTCCCTTCTAATGCAACGTCCAGTGTTCATCAAAGTGTTCTTGTCTGTGGATAGATGCTAGTTGAACTTCCTGGGAAGACCTCCTATTCTGCATCTTTGTTGAAGTTGCTCCTATATATCTTTGAGGAGTTGGGGGTCAGGGGGAAAACAGGGTCTCATGTAGCCCAGGCTGGCTCCAACCTCACTATGTGGCCAAAGATGACCTTGAGCTCCTGGTCCTTCTGCCTCCGCCTCCTAACAACTATTCCTACAGTCCTTCAGAGGGGAAGCAGACTATGAAGGAGCAAAGCTACAGTATCAGCCTCTGCAATCCCAGGTATCCTAAGCACTCAGCACCTGTCATTCTTCTTGATCAGCTAAGCCAGGTGAAGAGGGATCTGTCTACACAGCAGCATGTCATGGTGCTTCAGCTAGATGGCTTCATACTGAACCAGATATAAGCCTGCCTTAGGGTCAGAGCTCGGTCCAGGGACAGCAAGGAAGAATCCAAATGATAATGGAACTGGTCCTTTCTCCACCTGCAGCTGGCCCCTGGTAGAGCACTCACTTGCCAGGGCTTAGAAACTGCAGCAACATTGCTCATTTTGTGTGAGTTGTACCCAAGCAAATCTGACTCCCTTCAGGAGAAGCATCCTCAGCCTGAAGGTGCCACATGGCTCTTGAGGATCAATGGTCAACAGAAGAGGAGCCATTCTTTTTTTTTTATATTTTTTTATTTATTTCTGTATGTGTATGAATGTACTGTCTGCATGCAAGTTTGTGCACCCGTGTCGTGCAATGCCGCGGAGGTCAGAAGAGGTTGTCCGATTCCCCTGGAACTGGAGTTCTCCTGGAATTGGAGTTTCGGATGGTTCTTAGCCACCATGTGGGTGCTGGGGATCGAACCTGGGTCCTCTGCAAGAGCGGTTGGCGCTCTTAACTGCTAGGCCATCTCTCCAGCCCCGGGGAGCCATTCTTTACCCATAGGTTTGCAGAACATTTAAAACACTGATCATTTTCATCATAATAATGGGGTAGTGACATGGATACCTTTATAAACTATTAAGAATAAGACACATTGATACAGCTGGGAAACCACAGTTAAAATGCATGAGTCAAATTGGATTGGAGGGATCATTCCTCAATGTAATCAAAGCCATACACAGGAAACCCACAGCCAATATCATCCTAAATGGAGAAACAACAGAAGCATTCCCCTTAAAGGTAAGAACTCAGCAAGGCTGCCCCCTGTCACCACTCCTCTTCAATATAGTGCTTGAAACACTTGCTAGAGCAATAAGGCAAGAAAAGGAAATTAAAGGATTTCTAGTTGGAAAAGAGGAAGTCAAGCTATCCTATTTTGCTGATGATATGATTGTTTACTTAAGGAATGCTAAAAACTCCACCAGAAAACTCCCAGAAACGATTAAGAGTTTCAGTAAAGTGGCAGGATACAAAATTGACCTAGAAAAATCAGTAGCCTTTCTTTACACCAACAACAAGCAACTGAAGAAGGAATACGAGGAGACCTTCCCACTCACAATAGCCTCAAAAACATTAAAGTACCTAGGAACAAACCTAACCAAAGACCCCAAAGATCTTTAAACCCTCAAAGAAGGAAATTGAAGAAGACATCAGAAGATGGAAAAAACCTCCCATGCTCATGGATCAGGAAAATTAATACAGTAAAAATGTCCATTCTACCCAAACTATTGTACAGACTTAATGCAATTCCAATTAAAATCCCCAAGAGTTTCTTCACAGGCTTGGAAACAAGTCCTAAATTTCATTTAGAAAAACAAAAGACCCCGAATAGCCAAAGCAACCCTGAGCAAAAAGAGCAATACAGGGGGCATCTCTATACAAGACTTCAAACTATACTACAGGGCTATAGTCATAAAAAACAGCTTGGTACTGGCACAAAAACAGACCTGGTGACCAATGGAACAATACTGAAGATCCAAACTTGAGCACATACAATTTTAGCCACCTAATATTTGACAAGGGGGCCAAGAAGACACAATGGAGGAAAGACAGCATCTTCAGCAAGTGGTGTTGGCAAAACTGGATCACCACTTGTAGAAGAATGAAATTAAACCCCTACCTCTCACCCTGTACAAAAGTTACTTCCAGATGGATCAAAGACTTCAACGTGAAACCCTAAACTCTGAAGGCAATAGAAGAAAAAGTTGGCAGCAGACTACAAGACATAGGTGTAGGAAAAGACGTCCTAAATCAGACAGCAGCTGTGCAAGAATTAAGGTCAACAATTGACAAATGGGACCACATTAAACTCAAAAGCTTCTGTGCATCAAAAGAAACAATCAAGGAAGTGAAGAGAAATCCCACAGAGTAGAAGGAAACCTTCACCACAGATACATCTGACAAAGCATTGATTTCCAGAATATAAAAACTACTCAAAAAACAAAGAAGAAAGAAAGCAAATGACCCACTCAAAAGATGGAGCAGAGAACTGAACAGAGACTTCACCAGTGAGGAATTAGAGATGGCTGAGAAACATCTTTAAAAGTGTTCAACGTCGCTAATAATTAAGGAAATGCAACTTAAAAGCATTTTAAGATATCATCTGACTCCAATAAGACTGGCTAGGATCAAAAAAACAAATGATACCAAGTGCTGGAGAGGTTATGGGGAAAGGGGAACACTCATCCACTGCTGGTGGGAATGTAACTTCGTTTTCACCACTCTATGGAAAGCAGTTTGGAGAACCTTGGAAGACTTGGAATGAACTTGCCACCTGACCTAGCCTACCACTCCGGTATGTACCCACAAGACTCATCTATTGCAGAGATACATGCACAGCCATGTTTTTGTAAGCTCTCTTCACAATTAGCAAGGAGCTGGAACCAACCCAATACCCCTCAAATACACGAATGAATAGAGAAAATGTGGTACATGTACACAGTGGAGTTTCTATGCAGTGGTAAAGAAAGATGACATCATGAACTTTGCACAGGTAAATAGCTTTGGATGCAGAAAGATACTCAGGCTAGTGAAAAGTAACACAGTCCCAGAAAAACAAAACAACGAATGTTATCCCTCATCTTGGATGCTAGCACTAATTACCTAATTATATGGCAAATTGAGCAACGTTTAATATGATCTGAAAAAACAACGTGCTCTTATATTGTGAATCCCTTAAAAATAAATAAATAATTTAAAAATGAATAAAAATTTTTAAAAATGCATGAGTCAAACCATCCAAAAAACTCAACTATCTCTGTAAACATTTCATATGCTTTAGCTGAATACAAACTGCATATCTTTTAACATTGCATGCCCACTTCTTCATAGCTACCAGAGAGAAATGTTGGCCTGTGCACAGACAGATGTTACTAAAATGTTCTGTCAGCACATATATGGCAGTAAGAATTAAAAACTAGGGCTAGGGGCTGTGAGAGATGGACTTAGCGGTTAAGAGCACCGACTGCGTTTGCAGAGGACCCGGGTTCGATCCCCAGCCACACACATGTGGCTGAGAACCGTCTTGTAAACTCCAATTCCAGAGAGAACTTCCAGTTCCAGGGGAATCTGAGACCCTCTTCTCACAAACCTACATGCAGACAAGTACATCATACACATACAAAATAAATAAAAATAAAAAATAAATAAATAAATAAATAAATAAATAAATACTAGGGCTAGAGAGATGGCTCAGCAGTTAAGAGCACTGGCTGCTCTTACAGAGGGCCTGGGTTTGAATCCCAGCACCCACACAGCTGCTAATAACTATCCGTAACTCCAGTTCCAGGGGGTCCAACACCCTTTTCTGACTTTGGCAGGCATTGCATGATACAGGTGCGTTTACATACATGCAAGCAATATACTCATAGAGATAAAATAAAATATTAAATAAAATAAAAAATATTAAAAAGATAACATCAAGGGCTGGAGAGATGGCCTAGCAGTTAAGAGCACAGACTGCTCTTGCAGGAGACCTGGTTCAATTGCCCAGCACCCACATGGTGGCTAAGAATCTTCTTTAACTTCAAGTTCCAGAGGAATCCGACACCCTCTTCTGACTCTCTGCGGCATGTCACGACATGGGTACACAAATATCTGACATTAGGACTCATTGCTAGAATATAATGCATGACGAGCTAATATCAATATTAAACATCAAAAAATAAAGAAAATTTAAAAAAAAATTTTTTAATAACATCAATGGGACAATGGCAAAAATAAGTTCTGATGGATCTGTACTGAGAGATCCTAGGAAGCAAGTAGATCATTAAATAATTTGCAAGGGAGGAGAGAAAGGGATGAAAAGAGGAGGGTAAAAATAGAAAAAGAGGGAAACAAAGAGATGAAAGAGAGGATACAGGAAGGAGGAAAAGAGGGGAAACAGGGAGGGAGGAAACAAGGACTAGGGAGGGAAAGAGGGATACAGGAGGGAAGGAAAGAGGGGAAGCGGGGAGGAGGGAAAGACGGGATACAGGGAGGGGGTGAAGAGGTGGATCCGGGAGAGGAGGGAAAGAGGGTGGATAGGGTATAGAGGGAGTGGAAAGAGGATGGGGTAGGGGGAAAGAGGAGACAGAGGAGGAAAGAGGGGAACAGGTGATGGGATGGGAAAGAGGGGAAAAAAGAGAAAAGAGGACGCGATTTACAGGAGAGGGAAAGAGGAGGGAGGGAACATGGGACAGGAGAGGGGTGAAAGAGGTGAGGGAAAAGGGTGGGAAAGAGGGAGGAAAGAGGGGGTAGAAGAGGAGGGAAAGAGGCAATGAAACAGGGAGGGAGGGAAAGAGGGACGGAAACTGAAGACTGAAGAGAAACAGTAATCACTGGCAATGTGAGACTCTTAATCTAAGACTGACATGAACGGATTGTTCACTTTTAAGCAGGACAATGGTATTGGGTTTGTGTTTTTGATAGCTGTTAACTTTCAAATTTACAGAATGAAATATTGATGAATAGAATGATATGGCTAAGGTTTGCTTTAAAAATATACAGGAAGAGGGCGTGATTGAGGTCAGAGGTTCCGGACTACAGGAGGTAATGATTGCTGAGATAAGCAGTAGGTCCACAGGAGATTGTCATTCTATTCTGCCAGTTTTTGCATGAGTTTTCAAACTGTTCATAATGAAAAGTGGAAAAATAGGGGCTGGAGAGATGGCTCAGCTGTTAAGAGTGCCAACTGCTCTTGCTGAGGACCTGGGTTCGATTCCCAGCACCCACATGCCAGCCAAGAACTTTAACTCCAGTTCCAGGGGAATCCCACACCCTCTTCTAACCTCCGAGGCATTGCACAACACAGGTACACTAACCTTCATGCAGACAGTACACTCATACACATAAAAAAAAAAAAAGAAAAGTGAAAAATAGGAGCCAGAAATGGTAGTTCAAGCATGTAATCCCCACACTTGGGAGACTGAGGCAGGAAGATCAATGCCAGCCAGGGTTGCATAGTAAATTTAAGGACTACACAGTGAGACCCTGTGTTCTAGTTTGCTTTCCCGTTGCTGTGACAAAACACTCTGACCAGCACAAACTTGGGGAGGAGAGGGTTTATTCATTTACATCTCCCAGGCACAGTTCATCAACTGAGGAGCCCAAGGTAGGAACTCAGGGCAGGAACCTGGACTGAGCAGGAGCTGAAGCCAGAAACCATTGGAGAAATGCTGGCCTTAATGGCTTGCTCTTGTCCCGACGCTCAGCCTGCTTTCTTTTTTTTTTTTTTTTTTTTTGTTTATTTATCTTGGTATGTGTATGAAGGTACTGTCTGCATGAAGGTGTGTGCACCCGTGTTGTGCAATGCCGCGGAGGTCAGAAGAGGGTGTCCGATTCCCCTGGAACTAGAGTTCTCCGGGAATTGGAGTTTCAGACGGTTCTCGGCCGCCATGTGGGTGCTAGGGATTGAACCCGGGTCCTCTATAAGAGCAGTTGGTGCTCTTAACCACTATGCCATCTCTCCAGCCCACTCAGCCTGCTTTCTTATACCATATTCAACAACCTGCCCAGGGGTGGCACTGCCCACAATGGGCTGGGTCCTCCCACATCATTCAGCAATCAAGACAATACTGCAGGGACATGGACACAGACCAGTCCAATGGAGAAAGTTCCCCAGTTGAGGTTCCCTCAGCCCAGCTGTGTCAAGTTGACACTAAAGATATCCAGCACACCCTGTCTCTAAAAAAAAAAATGTTAAAAATAAAGTATCGGGTCCTAAACAAAAAAATACAATTCTATATGCACTGTATGGGAAAAACCAAATTAAGTGAAATTGCAAGTTGCAGTAATAATATTTAGATTATGATATGAACTGGTATTTAAAAATATAAAACAGGGGCTGGAGAGATGGCCTAGTGGTTAGGAGTGCCGACTGCTCTTTCAGAGGACCCAGGTTCGATCCCCAGCACCCACATGGAGGCTGAGAAACGTCTTTAACTCCAGTTCTAGGGGAATCCAACACCCTCTTCTGACCTCCGCGGCATTGCATGACACGGGTACACAAACCTACATGCAAACAGTACATTCATACACATACAAAAAATTAATAAAATTTAAAAATATATATAAAACAAAATTCTAATACACAATTATAATTATATTTTTCAAGTTTAGAAGGTTATGCTCAGGTCTAAACTAAACAGTTAAAAGTACTTACTATTGAGGAAGAAAACAGGATTGGAAAGGAGAGAGTGGTAATGGATGAGGGGAAATTTCCCTTTCAATTTTTTTAATTTTTATTGAATTTTTGTGTATTTCTTACAGAACATCTAATCATCTTCAACTCCCTACCCCATCCGCATGCTCTCATAGTGTCCCCCACACACTGTAATTCCTGCATTCTGTCATTGATGTTACAGTCTATCGAGTCAAGTTCCACATCTAGCCAGCCCTCAGTGCAAGTTCATCTACTGGGGACTAGTCAGCGTATCTTGACTCACTCCCTCAAAGACGACCAGCTCTCCCTCACCAATCAGTAATCATCCACCAATAGTTCTTCAGCTAAGATTGGGGCCTGCTGTCCATTTCCCCAGCTCTGTGTTGAGGTTTTTGTCTGCTTGAGTTTTTGTGAGTCTTGTGCACCATTGCTGTAGGTTCATAGAAGCAGGGTCCCGGGAGCCCGAAAGCCTGTTCCCAAATGGTCATGCACCTCCTCTCCTGGCTCTTACAATCCTTCCATGCCTTCTTCCACGATCATTCCCGAGCTCTGGGTGGGTGAAATTTCATAGAGTCCTGTCCAAAGACCCTCACACGCAGACGACTGTTACCTAGGCTTCAGCCATTTGTGGCCTTTTGCGCTGACTGCCCTCTGTTGCATGAGGGTGCCTTGTTGACGAGAGTTGAGAGATGTATTCTCTCTACCTCTTGTTCCACTATGTTCTGTGAGCCTTAGGTATACAGACTGTGAATGTGTCACTTAGGGCTGGGCATTTTATACACACTTATTCCTGTGTGTGACCAGTTGTGGAAGTCTTTAACAGTCTCCATCTGCTCCAAAAGAAACTTCTTTGATGGCTGGTGACTGGCATACTTGTCTGTAAATATAAGGATCCATATTTAGCACATAGTGAGAAATTACATTTGTCTGGGGATAGAAATTTCTTTTATTTGCTGTTCCTGTTTTTACAAGAAGATATTCATGTGTTACTTGTGTAATTTTTAAAAGTACTAAGCACCATTAAACAAACATGTTTAAAGCATTTAGAGCATCCTCATGTCTCCAGTTCTCCAGCAGCATTGGTGCTGATGGGCAGGTGTCAGAGTGCGGGTGGTGATGTGCTGGCTCATTTGTTGTTTGTGGGTCACCAACATCCCCTGAGCTGGGAAAACTGGCTTCTTGCTAAGCACCTACTAAATGTCAGGCATGTTCACATTCATTATTTCCATAATCCTCCATAATCATGGACCAGTCATTGTTGTCCAAAGGTTAAACCACTTTCCCAACTCCATTCAGGTAACCTTGGGGTGAGTAGATCTCAGATCCAGGTCTGACTCTAAAGTCCACAGTTGCCACTCAGTGCTGCGGCAGTGGCCAGGTCCTCCCAGGGGTCGGGCTTCTTTCCCCAGGGCTGAGCAGAATGGTGATACAATGGTGGAGATAGGGAGGAAAAGAAGAGAATTGTGCCTAACAAGAAAGAGGAGAAAGAGGAGCAAGATCAGGAGGATCAGCGCAGAAGACCACGGAGTTGATCGATGGCCAAGGCTGTTGGCCACCAGCCCTGGGAACAAAGCTCCCTGCAGCAGTGAGGAAACAAAAGTGTGGTACTAGCAAAGCCACGAGGGTGGTGTGAGTTGCTAATGGTGGGTACAGTGGAGTGCAGGGCAGCAGTCGGCATCTGCATCTGCCCCCTCATTGGCACATCATGGGGGCAGAGCAGAAGTGGGGGTGATTCAGGGATGAAGACAGCGGGGTGATAGAAGCTTGCAGGGGTGCGTGTGGAGGGATGGGAGGAGTGGAAGTGAGTGGTGTTTTCAGGAGGGGGAAGAGTCAGGAGAGAGGAAGGACAGGAAGAGGAAGGAAGGGGTGATCAGTATCAACTCCTAAGAGTGCCGACAATCAGCCCTCAACTGACCTGCAGTGGGAATGTCATAAATAAAACTGTGTCCACGGGTCTGTGGAGACACCTCAGCAGATAAAGTACACAGCATGAGGATGTGAGTTCAGATCCCCAGAACCCATCTAAAAAGCCAGGCATGGAGGCCTGCCCCGTAACCCCAACCCTGGAAGATAGAAGCCCGAGGAGCCCTGGAGCTCACTGGCCAAAAAGCTCAGCCAACTGGTGACTCCAGGTTCAGTGAGAGACCCTGTCCCAAAAAGACGATGGAGAGTGATAGATGAAGATGCTGAATATCAACGTCTGTCCTCCAGAGGCGCACACACACACACACACACACACACACACAAATATATCACACCAGGTCCTCACACCAGCCCATCAGTCTCTTCCCCAGCCTTTCCCACATGTGGCTGGCTCCTCTGCTGAGAACCCTCACCTCCACCTCAGCGGCCTCCTCACTTGCCCTGCCAGCCCCAACCTCTCTATCCTGTGATGGCCACCCAGCCTTTCTCCTTCTTTCTGGTTCTTCAGTAGAGTAGGGATCACATTTTGTGTTTACTTATTTCTTCATTTGTTAATCACCACAGTGAATGGAAATCCACAGCAGGGCAGCGTGGCTATGGATCCTTCTAGTTCTATTTGTCTTTACTCCCAGAACCCAGCAGACTAGCTGGCACAGAGTTAGTGCTCAATTAATGTTTCTAAGATTGAAATATTGATGAAGATTGATGAAATAGAAAGAGATAAGGGGGGCTGGAGAGACGGCCTAGCGGTTGAGAGCGCTGACTGCTCTTACAGAGGACCCGGGTTCGATCCCCAGCACCCACATGGCGGCTGAGAACCGTCTGAAACTCCAGTTCCAGGAGAACTCCAGTTCCAGGGGAATCCGACACCCTCTTCTGACCTCCGCAGCATTGCACGACACAGGTGCACAGACTTGCAGTTCATTCATACACATACAGAAATAAATAAAATTAATTAAAAAAAATTTTTTTTAAAAAGAAAGAGATAAGGAAGAGATGAATGAGAGAGAAAAGGAGAGAAGGCAGGGGGAGAGAAGAGAGAGAGGGGGGAACATAAAGAAAGAAAACAGAGAGAGAAGGACAGAAGAGGGAGGGAGGGAGATAGAGAGGGAGAGAGGGAGGAAGGAGGGAGAGAGGAGGGGGGAGGGAAAGGGGAGGACAGAAGAGAGAGGGGGAGGCAGGGAAGGAAGAGGGAGGGAGAGAGAACTGGGGAGGAAGGGAGAGAGGGAAAGGGAAGGAGGGAGGGAGGGAGGGAGGGAGAAGGAAGAAGGAAGGAAGTTACAATTCACTTCCACTCTCTGCTACCCAAGGGCAAAGAAGTCCCTCATAAGTGAAGAAAACTCCTTTGAACTTTTCTTCTCAGAGAACACTCCAAACTCAGATTCCTCAGCTTGGAAACCTGGCTGCCACCCTTCACCAAGCTGATTATCCACTAGTTTTGTCTGCGCTCTATCTTCCTGCCATTAGTCAGGATGGCAAAGAATTGTCTGCAAATTGCATGTTGGAGTCTGCATAGAAAATAATGTGCGCATCTGAAATATTATTCATGTGTCTGAGAGCTGCTAGACTACATTCTAAGCTGACTTCATAGAGTATTTATAACTGCCAAAACAAGTTATTTCAAAAATAAATATGGTATTTTTAGCCTAATGCTGTTGATAACCTGTTTCGTTAAGTCATCAGCTCAGTAGCAACAGTAGTTTGCAGGCCCGATTCATTGCCAAAAGTGATCTTCAGTCCCTGGGTACCTGCCTCCCAGGCCTGGCTGCCCCCAGGAGCTCGTATGTTACCCACCCTGGGGCCCAGGGGTCTGAGCCTTGCAGCAAATGCTGCCTACCTAATTCACCTTCCTCTGTGGTAGTCAGAGCTAAAAAGAGCACCAATGATGACAGAAAAGCAGAAGGAGCGAAGGCGCTCAGCAGCCATGCCGTCGCCACTTCTCAGTGCTATGACAAGACCCCTGACAAAAATCAACTTAAGGAAGGAAAGGTTCACGGTCTGAGGATACAGTCCTTTCTGATGAAGACCTGGTGGGAAGACCTGGTGGTGGGAGCGTGAAGCAGCCACTCACATCACATCAGTGGCAGCGGCAGGAAGCAGAGAGAGAAAGATGCTGCTGCTCAGGCCCCAGGGCACTGGGGTGCTGCTGTCCACATTCAAGGCAAGTCTTCCCTCCTCAGGTAAACCTCCCTGAAAAGTCTCGCAGACACACCTAGAGGTGTGTGTCCTGAGTCACTCTAAATCTAGTCAATTGGACAGTGACAATTTAACCATCACCAATATTAAAGACAGCCAAGAAGCACAGAGAAGAAATGCACAGTGAGAAGGCAGAGGGAAAAGACAGGCTAGTAGAGGGTTCTATGACCTGCCTATGGTGTAAAAGTTACCATAGAGACCCTGGATGTGTACCTACCATGAAACAGAGGCTTCTGAGACAGTGAGGTCACAGGGGCCTTCTATCTTCAGCTTCTTCTCCTGATGCTGCTACTGAGCTGTGATGAAGATTTTCATTAACCAAGGATCACGAAGAGAGAGCACCCAAAAGTGTTGATATCAGACTGATCTGGGGGTCAGCCCCTGCTCTGCTGTTACTAGCTACGTGACCTTGAGCAAGTTACTTCACCTTTCTTGATTTCAAGTTCCTTCACTATGAAATACAGATGGTAATATTACCTGCCTTCCGAGGAGACTGAGAGAACTAAACACAATGTTTACAAAGTGTCTACCACAGAAGGACCCCAATAAATAAAGCCTCTTGTTTCCATCCCCTTCTCTCCCTAATCCCTCACTCCTATCTGACTAATGGTTCCCTTGAGGCAAGGTGGTTAAAATTTGGACAAGAACTGTGAGAAGAGAGAGAGATTCGAGAACTATTGTTTGGGAGCAATCAGGACAGATGATGACAAGAGTATGATTTGTTTGAGGCTGTGGTGTCAGTCTGACCTGACTTTGCATCCATCTCCACATCCCTTACGTGGCCTTGGGCAAGCGTATCAGCTCTGTCTAGCTGCTATAACAAATCACCACAAACTCGGCAGCATAGCACCAAATTTATTCCCTTACAGTTTTAGAAGTCAAAAGTAAAGTCAGTTTGGCAGAAATAAAGGTGTCAGTGAGGCTGGTTCTTTCTGCGGACTCCAGGGGAGAATTCTTTTCTCTGTCTTTTCTAGCTTCTATTGGCCGCCTGAATGTTAGGACTAGGTCAGAAAGAGTTAGGCAACTCTCTAGTTGAAGCAGGTCTAGTTCCCATAGCTACCTGAGGTCAGGATGAACTTTCCCAGCCCTGTAGGAGTGCTTCTCACTCCCCTAAGGAGCCCATTACTCTCCAAGGGGCTTCACACTGCTAAACACAACCATCGTTTCTGCCAAACAGGAGGTGGCTCAAGCCAGCCCCCCTCTTGCCGTTAAACGCTCATAGATAAGAACAGAGAGAGTCCAGAATAGGTGGACTGATCCAATGAAAGACTGCCTGGTCTGCAACCACCAAGGCCCCACCAATCAGAGAAAGGGTCACCATAACTGCAGTAGAAATCCCCTGACTGGGAATAAAAGTGGGAGAGGATTGGACCTCGGGGCCGCTGCCCTCCAGTCCCATGGGAGTGCTCGGCCCATCGCGTCGATCTGTCTCTATCACTCTGTTTTGTGTTCTGTACTTTTTCCTTGATGTAATGTTTTTGGCCTCTCAAGAGATTCTTTGGTAGAGCGGCGTGTCTAACTCAACACTGAACTTGGCCAGGGGCCCTCTCCATCTTCAAAGGACACCACTCTAGGCTCTCCCTCCACCATCAAACCAGCTTCCCCTCTGACTCCAATTCTGCTTCATCCCTCATAGAAAGAAACTTTGGTCATACCACTGGGCCCACCTGGATACCACACAATCATCTCTCTACTTCAAGATCCTTAATTTAATCGTTAAATTCCTTTTGTTACGTAAAGTCATTATTTACGAGTCCTGGGGCTAAGATATGGATATTCTTAGAGTCTTTATTGATTTCTCTAAGACTCATTTTCATCACCTGTACCAATGAAATGATACTTATTGTAATGGTTAAACTTATCTATCAATTTGGCTGTGCCATACTCCCCAGATATTTAGACAAACACCAGGTCAAAATCACTATGAAGGTATTTTTAGATGAAATCACCATCGAAATCAGTAGGCTTTGAGTGAAGCTTATCATCCAAAGAAATGATCACCTAATCAACTGAATATTGTATGTGTACATGTGTGCATCGGGCGTGCTTCTGTGCATTTGTGCTTGCATATGTGGAGACACATGGTGTGTGCAGGTGTGTATGCCTGTGTATGCATGCATGTGGAGGCTAGAGTTTGGTCAGCTGTCTTCCTGGATTGCTCTCTACCTTATATTGAAGAAAGTCCCCTGAACTGAACCCAGAGCTTACCAATTCAACTAGTCTACCTCACCAGCTTTCCCTGAGGGCTCCCTACCTCTGCATCCCAAGCTCTGGGATTGCAGACCGGCTCCCATGCCCAGTTGGCATTTACACGGCTGCTCGGGATCTGAACTCCAGTCTTCACCCTTGTGCATCAAACACTTTACTCACCTAGCCACGTCCCCAACCCTATCGAATGAAGCTTTCTTCAAACAAAGAACAACTAAGCCCCAAGAAAGGAGGGATTCTGTCGAAAGGCAGCCTTCACACAACCTGAAGCTACAACTCTTCCCTACACCTCCAGCCCCTGGCATGCCAGGCAGATTTCAGATTTTCTAGCACCAACAATTATATCAGTTCATTTCTTTTCAAAACCAATCAAGACATATAAATGAGAAATAGAGAGATTTGAAAAGCTATCAGGAAGGGGGGGGCATTAAAGCTCTGTAGTCAGAATTAAATGAGATAAGCTGGGCGTGGTGGTGCATGCCTTTAATCCTAGCACTCTGTAGACAGAGGCAGGCGGATCTTTGTGAGTTCAAGGCCAGCCTAGTCTACAGAGGGAGTTCCAGGACAGCTGGGGCTACTTGTCTCAAAAAGACCAAAAAAAAAAAAAAAAAAAAAAAAAAAAATTAAATGAGATAAAGTGCCTAGCACACAAACATCAGTAAACATTAAATATAGATATTGCACATTTTAACAGCATACACACACAGAGAGAGAGAGAGAGAGAGAGAGAGAGAGAGAGAGACAAACACAGACTCTAAACCTCAACTATCATTAACCATAATGGACATTAAGTTAGGGACGGAAAGAACAGCAAGACCAAGCCGATACTTGCTCTTCCTAGATCCAAACAAATCTCTCAAATCACTTTCTAAGGTCTTCTCTTTGTCCTTAGCAGGGGGCTGTGCCCTGATAAGAGATAAAAGGGGCTCTGAACAAGCCAACAATTGGAGACCATCAGCTCTGGTCAGAAACCATAGCCACCACCTGTGGGTGTGAACAGAAGCCTCCTCTGCCAGGGCAGATAGAGCCATGCAATAGAGACAGGCCAACCAACCAAGTCAGAGCTATCTAGCAACAAGGAGATACTTGAAAGCCATCCCTCTGAGTCACAGGCTTGGGGACAGAACTAACATACCAAGTGACCAGACTCAGAGATAAAGAACCCCTCCACGTGAGCCTTCTGCTATCTCACTGAGCCAGTGAATGAGACAGGGAACCTGATAGGAAAAGGGCAGAAGACACAGCATTACATTCCCTACACAAAGATGGTGGGCATGCTGTGTCCAAGACATACATGTCATAGTCCAAATCTGTTCACAGCTGTCCTACAAGCACTGTTATTTAAAGAGAAGCCTTCTAGAAGGACAGAAGAACACCCAACAAGGCATGTTCTACCTGGGTTGTCATTTATCCCCCTGCCACTTGTTCATGTACAGGAACTCACTGGAGTCAAGCACAGAAGCGTGTTTAGGGGATGCAGTAGCTCAGTTATGGAAGTCTCTTCATCTCCCCTTGAGGGGGAGTTACGGAAGCTCAAGTTCTCTGAGCTGCTACATACAAAGGTGTCTTAAGTTAAGACGGGGTGGCAATTTGCATGGTAATTTACACTGCAACCCTTTGTCCCCCTGTCATCCCAAAGAAGACCTGGAAAAAGTTGAGGGAAAGCAGCTCAAATGTTTACAGCCTACTTGACACACTGTGATTTCACCCCCCCCCCTTTGCCAGACAGAAGGGGCGGGGACGCAGGGGTGGGTTTTATTGTAGTGGCTGGCGTTCTTTGACATTGTTCAGTAGAGGGGCTGGAAGGCAGACATGGTAAAGTCATCATTTGGCTGCCTGTAAGAAAACCTAATATTGGAAACTATTTGTGATTAGCTACAAGTCGACTTTCCACATAGCAATAAAAAAAAATGATTTCTTCCAGTGAAATAATGCTCTTCACTTTACAAAACACATTTCTATTTATTATCTATGGTAGAGGAAAGAAGGCTGTATATTAAAGGACAAAAGGGGGAAAAGTATTTCCTGAAAATGACAAGAATTAGGAGAAAGATCCTTCCAGAGTTATAGAGTATAAGGAGAAAGCCATCCAAAAGTGGGGCAGGGTTCCCAGTGAACTTAGGCAAGATGGCGCTGATGGTGATGGTGGGAACAGTGATGTTGATAGGGATGCTGGCAGCAACAATAATAATGCTGGTGTTGGTGGGCCTGGTACGGTGGCATGCACCTGTAGTCCCATCTATTCAGGAAGCTGAGGCAGGAGGATTGCTTGACTCTGGGAGTTCAAAGCCAGCCTGGACAACATAGTGGGACCCTGTCCCCCCAAAACATGAATAAATGAACAATTGTGGTGGTGGTGGTGGTGGTGGTGGTGGTGGTGGTAGTTAGCTTGTACCAAATCCCTATTAGAAACCACACACCAGGCTAATCACTTAGTGTATATGATTTAGCTTAATCTTCATAGTAATCCCATTGAATTATATTTCTCCCCATTTCACTCATCTGAGTCTCAGATGAGTGAAGAAACTCGACCAAAGAAATGTTGAGATCATTGCTAAAGGGTTCAGTAGGTAAGAGTACTTACTGCTCAAGCATGAGAGCCTGAGTTCAGATCCTCAACCCACATAAAGTCAGGCATGGCCACAGGCACATCTGCAACACCAGTGCTGAGGGAGGTGAAAAAGGAGGAGCCCCAAGACTCGCTGACCAGCAGATCTAGCCAACAGTGGCAAGTTCACAGTTCAGTGAGAAACCCCGACTCAAAGGAATAGGTGGGGAGTGGCCAAACAGGACACTGAACATCCTCCTCTGGCCTCTGCTTGCAGGGGCACAGGTGCACACATGCACATACACTGAGGCACACATACACCACACATGCAAAAATAAATAAGTTTCACATGTTTCTAAAAGCAGTGATGAGATCAGGCCTCAAGTCTCGGGCAGCCCTCCTCAATTTCATGCTGTGTTTCATGCTGTCCTAGATATCCTACAGCCTTATGACAGATGAGACAAAATTTGTTCCATTCCCCCTTTTAAAAGTTTCCAAAAGCAGTCTCCCTGAAAAGAAAAAGAAACATTGGGCATGCCATACATAAAGATACTTCTAACATCAAAGAGGCTTAAAGCTTGGAGGTTGTATCTCTGGGAGTCCTGACAGCCAGGTGCATGAGGAAGGTTTCAGCCACCTGTGCAGATGTACAGGTTCTTCAAGGGCAGGGCTGAGGGCAACACCCCCAGTTCAGGCTGTATAGGGAGTCTGGCATCTTTACTTTGTCAGTGCCAGTAAAGAGCCTGTCAAAGAGGAAGAATTAATCCACCTAGGAGTAAGACGCTAAAAAGATGAATTTTGAAAAAGGCACGCACACAGCCAGTGACAGCATCAACCAATCTATCATGAGTACAAGCAGACACAGACAGAAAATTCTAGCTTTCCATTAATGGCAGAGTACTTTGTTTTGCTTTTCAAATACCTCCAAAAAAAACTTGCTCAAGGTGGGTGGCAAACTAGTTTACACCCTATGGGAAACTGTCATGAAAGATGCTCACAGCTTCAGTGAGCAGTTCCCAGTGAGAGCCAAAGAAACATACAAAGACTGTAAAAACCCAGCCCTGAATCGGGGCTGCTCAGAGGTCTGTGCCTCTCTGTAATCTCCCAAGATCAAAGGCAAGGCCTCCTTCATAAAACTCCCAGTAGCAGCAGCATCAGGTAGTTGGATAAACCCGTGATGTAATTCAAGACATGACTCTGTTCACCCATTATTCAGTGACTGTTCTCATCTCCTCAGCTAGATTAGAGGCTCCTTGAACCCAGGGATTATCTGATTCATTGTTGTAATTTGCCCCATAGTCACCAGCACAGGGGTAGCACAACATATTCTATCAAGGAAAAGTAGTCTTACACCAACACACACTCCAAGCTGCCAGAGTTCTCTGAGACCACTTTTCCCAAACTGGCAAAATGAGTATCTTTATTTCCCTTAGCAACAATTTTATCACCAGGATTTCTCTACCAATCAATCAGAAAAATGATGTAAACAGAATCAACAACATTTCAATATATAAAATTACTCTTGGGTTGGAGAAAACTCATTTGGTAACAAGGATCTGAGTTAGATCCCCAGAACCTATGTTTTAAAAAAAAAAAAAAGCGACCACATCTCAAAAGAAAAGTTGGGAGCTGGGGAGATGGCTCAGTGGTTAAGAGCACTGACTGCTCTTACAGAAAACCCGGGTTCAATTCCCAAAACCCACATGGTGGCTAAGAACTGTCTTTGAGCCAGGCATGGTGGTACATGCCTTTAATGACAGCAAGGGGGGACAGAGGCAGGGGCAGGTGGATCTCTGTGAGTTCAAGGCCAGCTTGGTCTACAGAGTGAGTTCCAGGCTAGCTGGAGCTACACGGAACCCTTGTCTCAAAAAAAAAAAAAAAAAAAAAAAAAGAAAGAAAGAAAGAAAGAAAGAAAGAAAGAAAAGAAAAGAAAAGAAAAGAAAAGAAAAGAAAAGAAAAGAAAAGAAAAGAAAAGAAAAGAAAAGTTGGATGACTGCCACTGGTTAAGAGCACTGGTTGTTCTAGCAGAGGAACCAGGTTCAAATCCCAGTACCCACAACATGGCAGCTAACAACTGAGATTCCCAGTTCCAGGGAATCTCAAGCCCTGTTCTGTCCTCCATGGGCACTGCATGACATGAGAGTACTTACACACATGCAGACATAACACTCATATACATAAAATAAAAATAAGGAAATAAAATTTTAAAAAAAGTCGGGTGGCTCCTGAAGAATGGTGCCCAGGGTGGTCCTCTGTCCTCTTCATGTCTGTGTGCACATATATATGCCCAGCTGTAAACACACACACATACACATAAACACAGTCTCCAAGGAAAACTGCAGGGTGACCAACATGAGGACATTCAATAAGAACATGTCCATTGGGGATTTCCCGGGACCACTTGAAGCACAGGTACCAGGGCGCTGGCTAAATAGCAACCCCCACCCAACTGGAATTTTTGAAGGAGTGTTGTCCAAGTGAATTCTTTGGAGAAACTTCAGAGCAGAAAGGGAAGTGTGAGTTAGACTTCCAATAGAAAGCCTAGAGCTTAGAGAAGTCAACACTCCATAAGCAAGGAGAAAAGGAGAAAAGCAAATCAAACAAGCAAACAATGAAGGCATCTGAAGGAGGAAAGCAAAGCAAGCCTTCAACACAGTGAAGAGGTATTTGGGATTCACACTGGAATACAGGCAAAAAGAAACCCGTGTGCCAGGAGCTCGAAGAAGAGACAATATGGGAAAGGTGCAGGATAATTCCACACCAAGCTCTATCAACCCTGTGGAAGATTCCTACAGTGGGATCCTCCTGGGGATGGTCCAAGACACAGATATTAGAAGCACAATTGTGAACATACATAAAGAAGTCCAAGACTATAAAGAGCAAATCAAAGAATTAAGAAAAGAGAATGAAAAACTCAAGAAGGACCTAGAGAGAGAGAATGACAAACTCTGGAAAGAAGTGGAAACACCGAAAAGATCCCATGTTGAAAAAGATAAGGAAAACAACCAGAAAAGGAAAGAGCTACAGGAAGAGATTGAGAAGCTCCAAAAGGAAGTGGAAATACTAAAGAAATCAGAAGATGAAATGAAAAAGGAAATCAAACACTCATCCAATCAAGAGGAAAGGAATGGAAAAAGCCTCAGAAGTAGAATGGAGGAAGCAGAACAAAGAATATCAGACCTGGAAGATAACACAGAACAACTAAAAACTTCAAGTAAAGATTATGAAAAATTTAAAAATACACAAAAGTGGAACAACCAGGAACTGTGGGACACTATGAAAAGATCAAACCTCTGCATCATAGGAATAGAGGAAGGAGAAGAATCCCAAGAGAATGGTATTGATCAGATCTTCAACAGAATAATAGATGAAAATTTCCCCAAACTAAAAAAAGACAAACCAATACAAATACAAGAAGCACATAGAACTCCAAACAGACAAGATCAGAAAAGAAACTCTCCATGCCATATCATAGTTAAAATGCTAGATGCCCAAAACAAAGACAAAATTCTTAAAGCCACAGAGAAAAACAAGTGACCTATAAGGGGAAACCTATCAGAATTACAACTGACTTCTCAGTGCAAACTATGAAAGCAAGAAGAACGTGGAGCAAAGCATTCCCAGTGTCAAAGGACTATAGATGCCAACCCAGGTTACTATACCCAGGAAAAATGTCGATTACAGTTGAAGGAGAGAGAAAAATCTTCCATGACATAAAAAAGATGAAAAAATACATGTTCGGAAAACCAACCCTTCAGAGAATACTTGAAGTGATTCAAAGGACAGAAGAAAGAAGCAACTATCCCCAGGCACCTAGAAAAAGAAATTAACTGCAGAAGTAGAAACCTAGACCAAAAATGCAAATGGATAATAAGGTGAAAGGAAACAACACAAATCTATCAGTTATAACCTTAAATATTAATGGACTAAACTCTCCAATCAAAAGACATAGACTGGGAGATTGGATTAGAAAACAGAACCCATCTATATGCTGTCTAAAAGAAATGCATCTTACCTTCAAGGACAGGCACCACCTTAAAGTGGAAGGATGGGCCAGGCGCGGCAGCACATTCCTTTAATCCTAGCACTTGGGAGGCAGAGGCAGGAGGATCTGTGTGAGTTCAAGGCCAGCCTGGTCTACAGAGTGAACTCCAGGCCAGCTGGGACTAAAGGGAGACCCTGTCTCAAAAATACCAAAAAAATAAATAAATAAAAAATGAAAGGATGGAAAAAAATATTCCAAGCAAATGGTACCAAAAAGAAAGCAGGTGTTGCTATTTTAATATTAGACAAAATAGATTTCAAAGTAAAAGAAATCAGAAGAGACAAAGAAGGCCATTACATTTTTATCAAAGGAACAATTCACCATGAAGATCTCACAATTATGAATATATATGCACCAACTCTGGTGCACCAAACTATATAAAGACAATTCTCCAGGACCATAAGGCACAGATTAACCCCAGTACACTCACAGTAGGGGACTTCAATACCCCACTGAGCCCTTTGGACAGGTCAACTGGACAAAGAATAAACGGAGAGACATCTGAACTGAATGATACGATACACCAAACAGACCTCACAGACATCTACCAAATATTCCACCCTAATACCAGAGAATACACTTTCTACTCAGTGCTCAACAGAACATTCTCCAAAATCGACTACATACTGGGACACAGAAGAAACAAATACAAAAAGATTGAAATAATTTCATGCATTCTATCAGACCGCAATGCAATAAAGTTCACTATCAACATAAGGATAAGCCCTACTATCTACAAGAACGCATGGAGACTAAACAACACACTCCTGAATAATGAATGGGTCAAGGAAGAGCTAAAAAAGAAATAAAAGCATTCCTGGAACTGAACGACAATGACAATACAACACAACAAAACCTATGGGATACTTTAAAAGCAGTCCTAAGGGGGAAGTTTATAGCCCTACAAGTGAATGATCTAACACTGCAGCTAAAAGCACTTGAGAGACAACAACAGATGAACCCTAAACACAACAGACAGGAAGAAATAACAAAAATCAGAGCAGAAATCAATGAAATAGAAACAAAGAAAACAATACAAAAAATCAATGAAGCCAAAAGTTGGTTCTTTGAAAGAATAAACAAGATAGACAGACCTCTAGCCCAGTTAACAAAAAGAAAGAAGGAACAACTCCAAATCAATACAATCTGTGATGAAAAGGGAAATATCACAACGGACAAGGAAAAGATCAAGAAAATTATATGGGAATATTACAAGAACCTATATTCTACCAAGTTTGAAAATCTAGAAGAAATGGATGAATATCTGAAATCTTGGGAATCACCAAAGCTTGGCCAAGAGGAGACCAGCAGCTTAAACAGACCCATAACATATGAAGAAATAGAGGATGTAGTAAGAAGCCTCCCAACTAAAAAAAGCCCAGGCCCAGACGGTTTCACAGCAGAATTCTATAAAACATTTCAAAAAGACCTACAACCATTATTTCTGAAACTGTTTAGAAGTATACAATCAGAGGGAATTCTCCCAAATTCCTTCTATGAAGCCAACATCACTCTATTACCAAAACCAGGCAAAGATCCAACTAAAAAGGAGAATTATAGACCCATCTCCCTCATGAACACAGATGCCAAAATTCTAAACAGAATACTGGCAAATCGCATACAGACCCACATCAAGAAGATCATCCATCATGACCAAGTTGGATTCATACCAGAGATGCAGGGATGGTTCAACATACGAAAATCAATAAACATCATCAAACACATAAACGGAATCAAAGACAAAAACCACACCATCATCTCAATTGATGCTGAAAAAGCCTTTGACAAAATCCAGCATCCCTTCATGCTTAAAGTCCTAGAAGGAATTGGATTGGAGGGATCATTCCTCAATGTAATCAAAGCCATATACAGGAAACCCACAGCCAATATCATCCTAAATGGGGAAATGACGGAAACATTCCCTTTAAAGGTAGGAACTCGGCAAGGCTGCCCCCTATCACCACTCCTCTTCAATATAGTGCTTGAAACACTTGCTAGAGCAATAAGGCAAGAAAAGGATATTAAAGGAGTACTAATTGGAAAAGAGGAAGTCAAACTATCCCTATTTGCTGATGATATGATTGTTTACTTAAGAGATGCAAAAAACTCCACCAGAAAACTCCTAGAAACGATTAACAGCTTCAGCAAAGTGGCAGGATACAAAATTAACCTTAGAAAATCAATGGCCTTTCTTTACACCAAGAACAAGCAACTGGAGAAAGAATTCAAAGAGACCTTCCCACTCACAATAGCCTCAAAAACAATAAGATACCTAGGAACAAACCTAACCAAAGACACCAAAGACCTCTACAACAAAAATTTTAAACCCTTAAAGAAAGAAATTGAAGAAGACCTCAGAAGATGGAAAAACCTCCCATGCTCATGGATTGGGAAAATTAACATTGTAAAAATGTCCATTTTACCAAAACTCTTGTATAGATTTAATGCAATCCCAATCAAAATCCCCAAGAGTTTCTTCACAGGCTTGGAAACAAAAGTTCTTAAATTCATTTGGAGAAACAAAAGACCCCGAATAGCCAAATCAATCCTGAGTGAAAAGAGCTACACAGGAGGGATCTCTATACCAGATTTTAAACTATACTACAGGGCTATAGTCATAAAAACAGCCTGGTACTGGCACAAAAACAGACCTGTTGACCAATGGAACAAAACCGAAGATCCAAATCTGAGCACATACAATTTCAGCCATCTCATATTTGACAAGGGGGCCAAGAATCCACAATGGAGAAAAGACAGCATCTTCAGCAAGTGGTGTTGGCAAAACTGGATCACCACTTGTAGAAGAATGAAATTAAACCCCTACCTCTCGCCCTGTACAAAAGTCAAATCCAGATGGATCAAAGACCTCAACGTGAAACCCCAAACTCTGAAGGCAATAGAAGACAAAGTTGGCAGCAGACTTCAAGACATAGGCATAGGAAAAGACTTCCTAAATCAGACAATTGACAAATGGGACCTCATTAAACTCAAAAGCTTCTGTACATCAAAAGAAACAATCAAGGAAGAGAAGAGAAAAATCCACAGAGTGGGAGGAAACCTTCACCACAGATACATACATCTAACAAAGCTTTGATTTCCAGAATATATAAACTACTCAAAAAACAAAGAAGAAAGAAAACAAATGACCCACTCAATAGATGGAGCAAAAAGCTAAACAGAGACTTCACCAGTGAGGAATTAGAGATGGCTAAGAAACATCTTTAAAAGTGTTCAACGTCGCTAATAATTAAGGAAATGTAAATTAAAAGCATTTTAAGATATCATCTCACTCCAATAAGATTGGCTAGGATCAAGAAAACAAATGATACCAAGTGCTAGAGAGGTTGTGGGGAAAGGGGAACACTCATCCACTGCTGGTGGGAATGTAAACTCGTACAGCCACTATGGAAAGCAGTGTGGAGAGCCCTTGGAAGACTTGGAATGAACTTGCCACCTGACCCAGCCATACCACTCCTGGGCATGTACTGACAAGACTCATCTTACCACAGAGATACATGCACAGCCATGTTTATTACAGCTCTCCTCACAATAGTAAGGAGCTGGAACCAACTCAAGTGCCCCTCAACTGAAAAGTGGATAGAGAAAATGTGGTACATCTACATAATGGGGTTCTATGCAGCAGTAAAGAAAGATGACATCATGAGATTTGCAGGTAAATGGCTGGAGCTAGAAGATATCATGCTAAGTGAAGTAACACAGTCCCAGAAAAACAAACGATGAATGGTATCCCTCATCTGAGGATGCTAGCACCAATTACCTAATTGTATGGCAAACTGAGCAATGTCAATGTGATCTGAAACCAACTGTGCTCTTATATTGTAGAATCCCTTAAAAATAATAAACAAATTCAAAAAAAAAGAACATGTCAGAGCTAGGACTTGACCTCCAGTGTGGAGCGCTCTCTCCAGGACAGCCCACTGCACCCCCTGTTGATCTCACAAGATGGTTTAAATATATCTTCATGGAGACGCCATAACGCGCCAGGCCAGTCATGTATAATACAACTGTCTACTGGAGACTCATACGCTAAAAAAAGGGGGGGGATACAGAAAGACATGAAACCTTTTCATCAAACCCTTGCAATTCAAATCTTAAAACTAACTATGGGAAAAGATTTGTTTGTTCCAACAGGACAAAACGTCACCAACTTAACGGCTGAGAAAGAAAAGATACAGGTTTGCATTGAGTAGGATGTACCAAAAAGTGGCAACGGAAAGGCTGACCCGTCTGAACATTCAAAGGAAGAAAAGCCTCAGATTGCCATAAACATCGAACCCCTCTGTGGATCCTACATGTAACAACTAGTTATAATGAGTCCTAATGAAACTTACCTTCTAGGTGCCACAAAGGTTCTGATATGAGAGACTTCCTTGCCTTCCCACCCATAGAACAAGGAGAAATATGACAATGATGAGGTCGCTCCCCAACTGTAAATTGGAGACAACTATTGTAGAGGTAATCTCTTATAAAACCGGTAAAACTGCTTTCTTTAATTGACTACTAGACATGGGAACTGTGGAAGGGATTACTCTCTGTTCAGAACCAAATATAATACTAAAGTCCTAGGGCTATGCACTCAGGCAAAATATATTAATACAGGAGCTCTGACATCAGCAATGGATTGTTCTACCAGGTGGATGTTGGCCAGGGGATCCAAGGCCCCACAAAAGGTAAGGGCTCCTTGCCTCTAAGTTGGGATACCTACAGGAGGAGAGGCAATAAGACCCTGCTGCCGAAGACCTGACGTTAACATGGGAGGGATGTATTGAGACCACACATGCAAGTGTACAGATGGCCTCTGGAATGCCAGAGAGTGTTACCAAAGGCCACTAAACCAATAAAGCAAATATGGGTCTCCCTGAGTCAAGCAAGACTCCACCGTCAGCACCAGCTACACCTCACCTGCCTGGAAATACTGTGCAGCAGAGGCAGCCATGTGCCTGTATATCCCAAATCTAATTGGCTATTGGCTCTCCCCTTGGAGAAATAACCCATGGCTGATGCCACAAGCTTACATCCTCTACAGGTTAGGAGATGTTATAAGCCACAGTAAGACCCTGTCATATTTAACAGGGGGGAAAATTGTAATTCATGGATTAACATATCCAAACATGTGTCTATGCTAAAGTAACCTACCATAACTATTAGTGCTGCTTAAATACCTATATATCTAATTGCTTGTTCTTCATTAGTAGGATCGAAAGGTTATTCCTGGACAAACTGTCAGCCCATGAAAGGAAACAGCCAGAATTGACCAGAGTCCAAGTCAACAGCTCCAGAGAGAGTGGACTGTTTTACCTCTCATCCACCTGTGCCCCTTTTCTAAGCCTAGGGAACAACCTGCGGAAGAGGGGGCGTGGTAGAATGTAAGGGCTGCGATTGGGGTGAATGGTGAAACTACAGCAATGTAGTCTGGACACTCATTTGATCAACTTGATTGAACAAACAACCTGTCACCCCCCACTGGATGGTGGGGCTGTAGGTGTTTGGGCACAACAGCCTGCAGATAGGTTTTGCATGAAGGATGCTTGTACTCATGGATTATCACTTATAGCTAAAAATGAAAAAAAAAAACTGAGAGAAAGATGCAGGACAGTTATGGCAGAATGCATGATCTGGGATGGGGTGGGGGTGGGGGGGAGGGAAAAGGAAATAAGCCTGAACTGAATTGGAAAAATGTATGAAATGCACAAAGCATCAATAAAAACTAATTTAAAAAATAAATAAATAAATAAATAAATAAATAAATAAATATATCTTCATTCATGCTATGGGAGATCTCAAAGACCCCAGTTTAAAACTGCAGTTCTGCTGTGTCATAAGTCAGAATCCCAGCATGGTTTTCCTAATATCCATCCCACCAAATGCTAACAGACTCTGTGTCACAGGCTCATTATGTGCTGTTAACCTTCACTTCCTCCCCTCTATGCTGATTATAGAAGAACTGGAACCACAAACTACATTTCTCAGGCCCCCATGCAATAGGCTTCCATTCTTGCAAGTGCATGAGAATATCAGGTGATTCAAAGGTAGGAATGAGTGCTCATTCTCTATTGCTGCCATAGTAACTTACCCCAAACTTAGTGACTGCACATGATGCCTACTTAATCACACAGCTCTGTGTCAGCAGTCCAGTGGACTCAACTGGGTCCCCTGCCTGGGGTCTCATGAGGCCTGGGCTGTCAGTTGGAGGCTCCAGGGAGAATCAACTTCCCAGATCACTCAGGAGCAAAATTCACATTCATGAAGTTGTAGAACTGGTAGGTAGACCTTGTCAGCTTCATAGGCTGCCCACATTCCTTGGCTCATGGCCCCTTCCTTGTCACATCCAGTAATGGTGCAGTGAATCCTCTCATGCTCTAAACGTCCTCGACATCCCATCTGGCTTACTCTTCTACTATTATGAACCTCTGGTATTACAAGGGGTCCAGACAATGTAACAGTCTCTCTATCATAAGGTCAGCTGATCAGCAGCCTTAATTATATCTTCAAAGTTCCTTTTATCATGTAATATGATATAACCAAGAGCATGATACCAAGGGCCAGAGATCATAAGAACCAAGGCTAGACCCTCAGAAGTGGCAGGGAGTGGTGTCTCCAGTATCGGAGGATACACACGTACCCAGCATTCATAGCTGGAGTCTCTTCCTACATCCAATGACAGGGCTCAGCACATCTGGAGTCCCGGTCCTGCTGTACTGACCATCCCTCTTGGAGGCCCCAGACTCTGTGAATTGCCCTAGGACTGAAGAGACAAATGTACCCTGTGTTCTGTTAACACTATGCCCGGTCTCTGGTTTGTAGCCACTCCCTTTAGTAATCGATCTCTGGAGCACATCGTGTGTGTGTGTGTGTGTGTGTGTGTGTGTGTGTGTGTGTGTGGTGTGTAGGCCAGAGGTCAACCTCATATGTCATTTCTCAGAAGCCATCTACCTTGGGTTTTAAGTAAGGGTCTCTCACTGGCCTAGAGCTCAGCAAGTAGGCTGGACTGGCTGGCCAGTGGGCCACAGAGATCTGCTTGTCTCCACATTCCCAGAGCTGGAATTATAAGCCAGCATCTCATGCTTGGCTTTTTTATCTGGGTACTGGGTCTCGAACTCAGGTCCTCATGCTTCTGCAATGAGCACTTTACCAACCGAGCTACCTCCCCAGCCTCTTATTTTAAGATTAGATCTCTATTAATCCTTTCTGAAATATCTAACTTGTCTTCATTTTCTTAATTGAACTCTATCCAATGCAGGTACCATAAGACAAAAGGACCACACAACTTCAGAAAACACTAGATCGACCAAATGTCAGCACTTTTCCTTCCTGCAGGACTTGGCAGAGTATTCAGTATGTGAATAAGGCATTAAGAATATCCAAGAAGGGAATTAGCAAATAGCATTACTGTGACCCCAAACATTGTCAAGGGAAGCTTTGTTTTATGGAGGCTCAAATGGGGATTGGGCAAGGCAGGGGGGAAGATTCAGTTTCAAAAAGTGGTAGCTAGGCCTGACATTTGTAGAACATTAAAAAACTCCATCATAGTTGAAATCCTCTCAGACTCTCATCCTTGCTCTAATTAGCACTAAATATTTGATTAACAAAAATTATGGCTATGTTTGTGGAATTTAGAAAAGCATATGAGAGTTGATTCCAATAGCTAGAGAAGTTGAGACTGATGGGTTAGATTTGTTTTCACCGTCAGCTTCTTACAGCCACCTTAGGGCATTACAAAGGCCTGTCATATCAAAGGGTCATTAACGAAGGGGCTTAGCAAAAGAAAGACTAGGTGTCCCTCTAGTTCTCATCGTTAGGGCATCTAACCGTAGGTGTATGTGCAGCAAACTCCTTTTGATTGTGTGTGTGTGTGTGTATGTATGTGTGTGTGTGAATACACATATGTGTGTACATGCAGAGGCCAGAAGTCAGTATTGGGTATCTTCCTCTATCACTCTCCACATTATTTTCCCCCACTGAGTAGGTTAGCCAGCTAGCCAGCAAACCCCTGTTCCTCCTTTGCAGTTCCAGGACTACAGGCATAGCACCATGCCCAGCTTATTATGTGGGGGTTGGGGATTTGAACTCGGGTCATCCTGAGCACAGCAAGCACTGCATCAGTGGAGCACACTCCCCAGCCCCTGAAGAAGACTTCTTTAGCTTCCTCTGCCCCTTCTATCATCTTCTTCTCCTGCTCACCCACTTCTCACCTCACTTTCTCCTCTTCACTTTGCCCAAGGAAAGACATCAGGGGTAACCTCGAAGGAGAAACAAAACAAAGGAGCTCCCCAAAAGGTCAGGATTCAATAAGGGCAAGGCACTCCCCTCTTGATGAATTCTTATACAGTCATTAAAAATGATAATTATGACTTTACAACAACATGGAAATGCTTATGACATAATTAATGCTAAGTGGAAAATGCAGAACACAAAATGATAGCTGTACTATGATTACAACTCCTTAAATTATAGGTTCACGGGGACAAAAACGGGAAGGGAACATGGAAAAAATCATTTAATTTGCCGGGGATAACTGGTGGCAAGGGTAAATTTCTTCTCTGTATATTTGGCTCATGATTCTATAATGCTAACCAAATCTTCAAGTGCTAAAATTAAAAAAAAGGCTGGGATATGTGTAGAAATGGGAAAAGATGGATAGGCTTCTCATCTGCCTGTGTACGGGAAAGTGGCATCTATCGAGGAAAGGATAGTCAACTTGATTTTTATTTCCAAATGCAATGTAGTCTTTGCTACCTCAAGATAAAGCACCAAGTATCTGAGTGATCAACTGGGCCCTACAAAAATACCACAAACTGGGGGCTGGAGAGATGGCCTAGCAGTTAAGAGCGCCGACTGCTCTTACAGAGGACCCGGGTTTGATCCCCAGCTCCCACATGGCGGCCGAGAACCGTCTGAAACTCCAATTCTGGGAGAACTCCAGTTCCAGGGGAATCCGAGACCCTCTTCTGACCTCCGCGGCATTGCACGACACGTGTGCACAAACTTGCATGCAGACAGTACATTCATACACATACAGAAATAAATAAAATTAATTAAAAAAAATTAAAAAATACCACAAACTGGATAATTTATAAGCAAATATTCTCACAGTTCTGGCAAACAGGCTCACATAGACTTGGTGTCTAGTAAGGACTTGCTTTCTGGGTCATAGATGACAACTTCTTCTGTCTTCACATGGTAGGTCAGACACGGAAGCTCTCTGGGACCTATTCTATAGGACACTAATCCAGTCAGTCATTCAGACCAATGTGGCTCTAATCTGGAGGATGGGCCTTCAGGGTCACTGCAACTAGGGGGGTGGGGTACTGGGTTCGTGTAGTAACTAGGTCCTTTCAAAGAAGGACTAGCAGGATGAAAACTGAATGGGGTCCATTCACCCAGGATCACATCCCAGAAGGCTGACGGAGAAGCTGACTGAGAAGCTGACTGAGAGGCTGAGAGGCTGACTGAGAGGCTGACTGGAGGGATAGGGAGAGCAGGTGATACCAGGGAGATCTCAAGGGAAGAACTCATCAATCACAACCCAGGGGATCTTGCAATCTCCCCAGATGGCCACGCCAGCTTCCCACTGGAGGGCACTTGTTTGTATACCTCTCTCACAGTACTCACCTCTAGAGGCCCAGCAATAGTATGAGTGGACAGAGTGGCCTGCCTGAGCCTCCGTTGGGGACCAGTCACCCCAGAGAGACTTTGTGAACTATCCAGATGATGGCAGGCTCCTGGAGTCACACTGGACACTTGAAGCCAGATGGAAGGGGGCAGAATGAATAGGGTTAAGGAGAGCTGGCTGTTGGTGGCACTTCAGGTTGGGGAGACAGTGTGAGCATGTATGGGGGACTAATCTCTCCCATCACACTGTGTAGAGGAACTCTATTTGCCTCTTCCTAGGAAGAGGGAGTATGTGGCGCTCGGGAGAGAAGAAAAGAAAAAGGGAGAGGCATCTTCCAGGCTGGGGGAGGCCTGGTCAAGAGCACAAGAACATTGACTGGTCCTAGCAGGAGAGACTGTGTGATAAGCAGCAAAGCATGAACTGGGAGACCCTTGATCACACTCCCCAACACAGCCCAGGGGATCCTGGGATTTTGCCAGCTGTTCACCCTGCTTGAAGTTGGAGGACATTTGTATCTACACCCTCCCTTGTATCTACCACTGAAGGCCAAGCAATGGAATGGTTAGGCAGAGTGACCTGCCTGAGCCTCAGCTTCAGGACCAATCAGCCAGAGAGGCCCTGTGGACTGACCAGATCAAGAGAGGAGTAGAAGTGTTGGAGAGGCCCAGCCTCCAGGCATCGGGCCATTCTCTGGGGCAACATGCTTTGGATCCCACCCACTACCAGCAACACAGATATCATTAAGTTGCTAAACCTGATCCACAGCAAGAATCACGCAGCCAAATATCCACTAGAGCACTATATACCTCTCAGGTGGGCCCAGAGCCTGGGCTCCCAGCAACATCATAGTTCAGGGAAGTAAGTCAATAAAGTACCGTGTATCAGCCATGGAGAAGCCTCTAAAAGATGTCCACCCCCTATTCTCCAGGACCTGTTACGATGCTCCCTATATGGCAAAAGGGACTTGGCAAATATGTAGACAGACAAATGAGGAGGGGACCCTGGGTAGCCACCAGCATGTTGGTGAGAGCAAGGTAGACAGTCAGCGTGGAAGATGGGACAACAAAGCAGAAGTCAGAGCGATACAAGGCTGCAAGCCAAGGACTGCGGCCAGCCTCTGTCAGCCAGAAAAGGCCAGGGAATGGATTCTCCAACCGTCTCAGAAGGAACGCAGCCTGACTAGCACCTAGAGTTAAGCCTAGTAAAATTGATTTGAGACTTCTAACCAACTGTAAGATAATAAAATCATGCTGTGTTAAGGCATTATGTGGCTATTTGCTCTAACTATTGGAAACTTATTAAAGTGCCACTTATAAACAAAAATCCCCATTAGTTCATGGTGATGGAAACCTGCAATCCTAGCACATGGGGAGGCTGAGGTGAGAGGCCAGCCAGGGCAGATGATGAGGCCCCTATATCAAACACAAGAAGAAGGAAAATCCTAGAAAGTCAGCAAGTGAAGACTTTTCAAACTCTACTGCTCCAAGCAGGGACATAGGATAGTAGTAGATGATTTATGCACAGCAGCCTGGACTGTTAACAGGAGAAGGACTTCCAGAAAGTTCTCAGGTGAGCAGGCATTTGTTTCTATTTTCCATCTGCCAAATCTTACTGTGTGCCTGATGTGCCCTTCTTCTTTAAGTCTCAGAACAACTCCACCAAGCAAGCAGAGTTGTCATCCCCACTTCAGATGTAGAAACCAAAGGGCGTATGCCACCATGCCTGGCAATAGTGGTATTGCCCTTTGGTTCTAGGGAAAATGGGCACAGGTGATTTAGGTTTGGTTTGGATTTTTCTGCCTTTTTTTTTTTACTAACTGTTCTATAACAAAAAGAAATTGCTGTGGCTGGGGTAATGGCTCAGTCAGTAAAGTGCCTGCTACACAAGCATGAAGACCTGAGTTCAGATCCCAGCACCCATGTAAAAAGTCAGACATAGCAGAACACACTGTATCCCCAGTGATATGGGTAAAGACTTGAAGATTGCTGGGACTTGCTGGCCAGCCAGTCGAGCCAACCAGTGAGCTTCAGCTTCAGTGAGAGACTCTGCCTCAAAAAATATGTCTGCCCGGGCGTGGTGGTGCACACCTTTAATCCTAGCACTCGGAGGCAGAGGCAGATGGATCTTTGTGAGTTCAAGGCCAGCCTGGTCTACAGAGTGAGTTCCAGGACAGCTGGGGCTACAAGGAGACCCTGTCTCAAAAAAGACTAGATAGATAGATAGATAGATAGATAGATAGATAGATAGATAGATAGATAGATAGATATCTGGCCTCAATTTGCACACATCCCTCACACAGATATGCACACAAATATATAAACCCATATATACTATACATGCACAAAACTAATTAAAAAATGGAAATTTCTGGGAAAATGTTCAAGGATGGAAAAAATGAGCCTTGATCATTTCAAAGAAGGATGAGTCATGATAAAAATCCTCTGAGGAATTCGTGATCTGAAGTGCTACCTGCTGACAGCTTTACAGGAGCTTAACCCTTGTCATCACCCACCCAGGAAAGGGCTCCAGTCCCCCAATTTTTTCCAGATTAACAAACAACTGGAACTCATGGACCAGCAAGATGGCTCATCAGGTAAAGGCATCTACCACCAAGCCTGACAACCTGACCTCAACCTCTGGGACCACTGACTCCTATAAATTGTCTTCTGATCTCCACCAGAGTTACCGTGGCACATTCACACACATGTGTGTACGCACAATAAATTTAAATGCTATAAAAATGTAACTGAAGCTCAGACAGATTACGTAATTTGCTCTGGCCCGGTGCTAGAGCTCCTAGTTATAATCCCAGCCCTTGGGATGCTGAGACAGGAGGATTGCCATGAGTTTAAGGCAATCCTGAGCTACAGGGTGAATTCCAGGCCAGCTTTGATGGAGTAGAGCCTTGCTTCAAAACAATAACTGCCCCAGGCTAGGCATGGTAGCACACACCTTTAATCCCAGTACTCAGGAGACAGAGGCAGGCGGATCTCTGTGAGTTAGTTCAAGGACAGCCTGGTCTACATAGTGAGTTCCAGGACAGCTTGTGCTAAAGAGAGACATTGTGTCAAAAAGACAATAAATAAATAAATAAATAAATAAATACCCTCAAAGATTCCCCCAAATAAAGGCCCTAGGCTGGGAGTCCGTGGGGCTCTACCTTAGCCTGAGCTGCCTCTCTTCCCATCATGGGTCACTATAACACTTCAGCTCTAGGACCATGAAGGTGCCAGACAAGCAGGGATGCAGAAGGAATTGAAAGTAGACCAGAGGATGCTCACGGGGGGGGGGGGGGGGGGGGGGGGGGGGGGGGGGGGGGGGGGGGGGGGGGGGGGAGGGGGGGGGGGGGGGGGGGGGGGGGGGGGGGGGGGGGGGGGGGGTGTTTACAGGGACGACTGGATCAAGAGTCCCAGAACCCTGCAGCAGGTGCTCTCCAGCTCAGCGCTACTGAGAGTTCAGGCTCCTTGTTATAGGGACATCCCTGGTCTTTATTCACTAGGTGCTGTCATAACTCCTGAGTCACATTCAAAAATGTCCCCAGATGTTATCAAACATCACCTGGAGGGACAGATAACCAATGGCGCACCAGTGATCCCAAAGCGCAATGTGATATTTGCCGCACCACGTGTCCACACTTACAGCTCCCTCCACAGTGCTGATCTGTCCTTACTATTCCGAGCTGTAACAGCTCCTTCAGGCATTGTTAAAGACAAATGCCTTAATTGGTGAGCCCCCAGTGATAGTTGTTAACTATTACCCTGATCTCCAGGGAAGCCAAAAACCGAAGTTTCACAGCTCTAGGAATGGCCTCACCATGGGCATTTTGGCACCCCTTCTGTGTGTGGGGGGGGGTCATCCTTGCCTCTGAGTTCCCCGAATTAAAGTAAGGGAAGCTGGTTTTGCTTGTAAATACCAAGCTGTGAAGTCATTACACACTTTCTTGGAGATATTCAGGGCTGACACTTGTTGTATGTGCAGGGTTTATTGGAGACCACCCACAAAGCTGACTCAATGCAAAATGACACTACTAAGTAATCTAATCCCAAAATGTAGATTTCATTCCAACGAACTGCACACAAGTGGTCTCTTGCTGGTTTAACCGTTGCCTGGAAAGGCAAACCCAAGTGCATTTGTGACAAGTGTGTTATCGAGGCACAGACAATGGAAAGGCCAGACCTGGAGCCACTGGCATTGAATGTCACAAAGAGAAATCATTTATTTAGGGTCAATATTTAATATTGAATATAAAATTATGATTTGAAGACGTTGAACACACTGCATTCATTCTCATTCATTTTCTCCTTGAGCCATAAACCAAAAATAGGAGCAGAAAGATGCAGGAATTAAGTCTTTTCCTCTTGAACCAGAAATTGCTGCCTACTGCTCCTATAGAGTCTTACATTTTAACATAACACAAAATCTGGAAAAACAAATACCAGGATTTTATCCTCCACATAGTACATGTAAGTCCTCAGCTCCAAAACACATAGTTCCTAACCTCTAAGAGTCAAGAATTTATTCACTTCACTAAAAAAAAAAAAAAATCAGAATTAGATACATAAATAAAGAACTGATGTGATTTTTTTCTTAAATGTTTCAAAAAACAGAATTTAACAAGTTTCATTCTGCCCAAAATGTCAATGCCATCCTCGGATGCATTTAATAGCATTAATAGCATAATTGCTTACGTTAAAGGAACTAACAGTCTTAGAGTCTGCTGATGTAACCACATAAGGAGATTGGGTGTTCTGAGACTGACATTAAGGTGGATACCTGTGATGGATGCCCTGTGTCGAATAGCTTTTCTCTCTGCTGTGACAGATTATCTGACATAAAGAACTCAAGGGAAGAAGGACTCATTCTAGTTCATATTTCACAAGTTTCAGCCCATGGTCCTGGGCTCTGTTGATTTGAGCCTGTGATGTGGCATGACATGGCAGCAAGAGCGTGTGACAGAAGTTACTCATCTCATGGCTGATGGGAAACAGATGAAGATGGAAGGCACTAGGGAGCAGGTGTAACCTTCAAAGGTGCGTCATGTGGCCTACTGTCTTCAGCTAGGTTTGCCTTCTAAAGCTTCCACCACCAACCAGGGACCAAGTATTTAACACATGAGTCTGTGAGGGACATTTCATATGTATGACATTTAATATTGTTACTTTGACAGGATCTAGAATTACCTAGAAAACAAGCCTTTGGGTATGCCTGTGAGGGTTTATCTAGTTTAAATTAGCCATTGGAGGTACCTGTGAAGGATTATTAAGCTGAGTTGCGAAGGCCCACCTTAACTACAGCCATTCCATGGACTGAGTTCCTGTACTCAATATAAAGAAAAAGTAAGTGGGCACCAGCATTCATGTCTCTCCGCTTCATGTGACCAGCCACCTCATGTTCCTTCCACCCTGACTTTCCCACCAGGATGGATGAGTTTTACCTTCAAACTGTGAACCAAAATAAACCCTCTGTCCTTACCCACAATGGTTATGGTCATCTTTGAATGGCCTAGATGACTCAAGTGATGGGATGGTTAAAGTGCCGACCAATCTGTACCTAATTCAGATCCTCACAAACTTATCACCACAAAGGCAAAAACTATGTCTTCTCCTCCCTTCTGGGCACATCATAGGTTCTGGTGATTTTTTTTTCTCAGGGAAATTTTCACTGACATTGTATCTGCACTAAGAAACCAAGTAGGGGAGAGGGAGGAGGGTACCAGGGAATAGGGGAGAATATGTTCAAAGTATGTTATATGCTCACATGAAGGTGACCATTTACATGTATAATATATATATATATATATATATATCCTTCTGTAATTAAAAGTAAGAAAGTAGAAAAGAGAAGTGAGTGTGCCATATTTAGATCAGTGATTTTCAAACTGTGCACCACAAATAGCTTGTAAGTCTAAAACCAGTCCTTTTGTCTCGAAAAATTATAGAAGATGTTTGTCTCTGGAAAGAGAAAAGATGTGGGGTACCTCTCTCCTGCTGTAGAACTCCATTGGCAGCCCCAGAAATCTGTATCTCCCACTCTCTACCTGTACCCCATAGCTGAACAGGGCTGGAGAAAACCACACGGTCACACCCGCTAGGCTTCCTGTGACTGACTTCTGTGAGCTCCATGTACCCCACATGGCCATCCCCTCTCAGCCTCCAGCATCTCCTCAGCCATCTTCACTTCCAGTGGCTCGCCTAGCTTCCTGCCTCCCTGAGGAAACAGAACCATCCCCAAACGAACGGCCAAAACCTCCCATCTCCACTCCCGCCACCAACCAACATGCTTCCCCAAACTCCACCTTCCCCGCCTTAATGCAGATGGACCATTCTTTCTCCTAGGTAAAGCTGAATTCCACTGGATTCCACCTGCTCCATATTAGAACATGGTCCTGAATCCTCCCCTGTCCCATATCAGAATTTTCCTTCTCTATTGTTATTCCCGTTTTTACATAATATCTCTTATCCTTAAAGGAAAAGGTAAATGTATAAACTTTTCCTCAGTCTGCTTTCCCCCTGCTGCCACCCATGAGCCTGCTCCCTTTACAAGAGTTGCTGATGCTCCTTGAAGAATTGTAAGTGCTCCTTTGCTGAATCTTCCCCTCATTCTCTCTGGCCTGATCACTGTCCCTCCCCCTCCACGATTGCTTTCTTGTCAAAGTCGCCAGTGGCATGCATCCATGGTGCTCACTCTGGCTTGTCGAGAGACAGCCGCTGTCCTCCTCCTTGGAATAATTCCATCACTTGCTTCTGGGGCCACACTCTTTTGGGGTTTTCTCCTACTTAATTTCTTCTCGCTCTCCTTCATGTGTTCTTCCCAAGCTCCCCAACCTTCTCCAACTGGAGAGCTTAGGGCTCACCTGCCCCTGCATGTCCCACCCTCTTGCCCTGGTAGTCTCACTTGGTTTTAAATTCCTTATATCTGTTGATGATTCCTAAGTGTTTATCTCCATCTAGAACCTGTCTGTGAATTCCCAATTCATTAAATGCCTACTTATCCCCTCCATGCAGATTCTAGCAGACATAGCCAACATGGCTCTCCTGATGTTCCCTTGAAATCTGTTCCTTTGGAAGGAAATCCAGCCCTTCCCGTTGTCCAAGCCAAAAACCTCAGGGGCCTCCTTTACTCCATTTCCTTCACACTCTAAGTCTAACTCATCAGAGCATTCTCCTGGCTCTACCTCCAAAATTTACCCAGAATGCAACAAGTTCTCACCACTTTCAGCAATATCTCATACTCCATCATTTTTCACTTTGATTACGTTGATTATCCTCCTGTCTGTTCTCAACACAACAGTCAGAGTGAGCCCATTAAAACACATCAGATCAAGTCATTCCTCTGCTCAGCTCCCCTCCAGAGGCTCCCCAATAACACACTTCTGCATGGGGAGACAGCCTTCACAGGATATGTCTAAGTTTCATCAATCCCGCTCCCTTCTACCATGAGAGCTACAGAGATGCTGTTGGTTTGTGACTTCATGAATAGATGTCATTGATATGGACAATCTGTTTATTAGGACCTGTTACAGCCGGCTAATCATTTCATTCATAAATGACCAACTAACCCTTCTCCTGAAATCCTTTTGATTAATTCAAACCAGGTGTGATCCTGTGACCTCCAGGTGAGCAGTGGGGTATCCAGTTTGCCATCCCAGAAGCCATCCATCCCTCTGGCCTTAGAGCCCTGATGTTCCATTGATATTCCCTTTCCTGACAAATCACCAGTCACCCAACTCCACACAGGTGGATGCCTCCAATCTGTAGCCAGCAGCTCCTGCTGGTATCCGTGCAGCTGTTTCTTTTCATGAGGCTCTTTTGTGCACTGACATATCTGAAAAAAAAAAAGAAGGGGAGCATATCAAATTTCTGGAGATGAACCAGCTGGCTTAAGAGAGACAAGGCAGAAGAAATGACACAGTCAGTGGGACACTTTTCATGAGAACATACTTCCAGAAATCCCAGTCCATCTGTGGTGTTGCACAGCGTTAATCTTGCCCCTGAGATACAGATTAAGGAGATTCTGCCCATAAACATACATGCTTTTCAAGTATTCCTCCCAGTCTGGAATGTAGAGACAGCTTAGAAGCTCAGAATCTGAGCACTGTCACTAGAGCCCGCTCTCTGGTTTCAAATTCACTGCACTTTCTTGTTTTATTTTTTATTTTTTCCAGGTGTGGAGATTGGCTGTGGCCAAAACACCCCCCTTACTTAACATCAGTGCTGACTGCTTAAGGACTCAGCTCAATTGGCACTGGGGCCAACATGTGACTTTTTGACCTTACAATTGAAAATATGGAGCTGTTTGTTTTTGCAGAGGTGTCTAAAACATGTGGAACAGGTATAAAGTTTCTACATGACCAGCCTCTTTGGTTTATTCTGATCTAAACAAACTGTTTCCCACAGCCGGGCCACAAACAGCCCTTCAGGTCCCATCTTTTTGAGCAGCTCAGGGCTTTCCAAAATGGAATTTTATGCCATGTCTCATATGGGGCAAAATCCTTTCTCTCTCTCTCTCTCTCTCTCTCTCTCTCTCTCTCTCTCTCTCTCTCTCTCTGTGTGTGTGTGTGTGTGTGTGTGTGTGTGTTTAAAAAGTATCTGATGGGGCTGGAGAGATGGCCTAGCTATTAAGAGCGCCGACTGCTCTTGCAGAGGACCAGGGTTCGATCCCCAGCACCCATACGGCAGCTGAGAACCATCTTTAACTCCAGTTCCAGGGGAATCTGACACCCTCTTCTGACCTCCGCAGCATTGCACAACACAGATGCACCAACCTACATGCAGACAGTACATTCAGACACATAAAGAAGAAATAAAAAAAATTTTTTAATGTATCTGAGTGCATGTGTATATGCGTATATGTGTGTGTATGCATGTGAATGCAGAGCCCAAAGTTGGATGCTGGGGTTTTCTTCCATTTATCCCATTGAACCCCGAGCTCACTGATTATTCTAGATTGGCTGGCCAGAAATTCCCAGGAATCCTGTCTCCACTCTGCTTCCCTGGTGCTAGAATTACAGGGACATGCCACCATTACCACATTTAAAATGGGTGCCAAGAATTCAAACTTGGGTCTTCATGCTTAAGCAACAAGCATTTTAACAACTGGGCCGAGTCTCTCAAGTCCCATGTATATGGCAAAATCTTAGACAAATACTTCTTAGTCCCAGAAAAACAACATCCTAGCCCAGAAAGAAATTGGAGCTGCATCTCCATTAACTAAGATTATTAACATGGTAGAAAAGAGGAGATCATTTTGTTAATGATCAAATATACAGGCTTCAGCCAATTAAAGCCTTGAAGCAAATAATCACAGATAGGAACCCTCACTGGAGCTAATCATTACAGCAAATGACATTCAAACTCTTTTTTTTCCCCCTCTTAACTGTAAGAACTGAAAGTTAAAAGAAGTTGTCAGCAGAGTATTTGATCTGAGCTCAAAGTGCCCTTGCTCCAAATTGCACGACCTTGAATTTGAATGGGTCAATACCTTCCACCTAGGAAGCCAAAAAGAATTTTCAGGAAAACTCTCCAATCTAGTGTCCCTAGCAACAAAAACTCAATTTGACAAACCTACAAGAAAGAAAGGAAGGTGCTGGGATAAAGTGAACCCCAAACAGCCACCGCAGTAGCTCTGTCAAGGTGTCACCTGTCCTTCCTTATTTCTTAATTATTGTCTTAATTTGGGAATGGAGGGCACATGCCACACTCCACAAGCAGAGGTCAGAGGACAACCTGCAAGAGTCAGTTCTGTCCTTCTACTGTGTGGTTTCCAGAGATCAGACTCAGGGCATCAGGTGCCTTTACCTGCCATCTCCTTAGCCCCACATGTCATTCTTCTGGCCTATTGCCCAGTTGGTTATTGGGCACTAACCAAGAGACTGAGGTCATTGTATCCAGTAGCTCTGCATGATCTTTCATACCAAGAATGCAACCCTTCCCTGGTTGCCCATCTCAAATGCAAGTCCCTTCTCTGCATAAAGCAAACCAGCCTCTGAGGGAAGAGAGAGAACATTTTCTGCCTTTGGTGAATCTTGGATCTTAAGTATTGCCAAAGGCCAGTGTGGTAAAGGCTTTCTTTTTTCAGCCCCATGCTCTTAGGAGATGGTAGAAGCTTTAAGAGCTGTGGCTTGGGGAGAATTCTTCAGGTCTTCTGTATATGTGTATATGTATATATGTGTATATGTATATATGTGTATATGTATATATGTGTATATGTATATATGTATATGTATATATGTGTATATGTATATATGTGTACATGTATATATGTGTATATGTATATATGTATATTTATATATGTGTATATATTTCTGGCCAACCAATCTAGAAGAATCAGTGAGCTCAGGGTTCAATGGGATAAATGGAAGAAAACCCCAGTGTCGAACTTTGGGCTCTGTATTCACGTGCATACACACACATACACACATATACACACATATACATGAGGATATGGCATCAAGGGGAGCCTGGGACCTGTCTCTTCCTATCTATCTCTATCTCACCTGCTTCCCAGTCATGAGCTGAGCAGATTGACTCCAGGGCACTTTCCCTCTATATGCACCAGCACAGGCCCAAAGCAATGGGACTAGGCCTTTGGAAATTGAGTCAAGCCTGTCTAGCACACTGAAGAAGCTCAAATTGAGTGGGAGCACAGCACTCGCAAAAGACAGAAAGAAGCTCACTAGACAGACTCTAGATTGGTAAACAGAATATGAGGTAAAAAAAAAAAAATCCCATTCAAGAGACCCGCCTTCCATATTTAATGCAATAAGTGTAAATTTACACCTAATGATTATTCATGATATCAGAAAATATCAGAATAATAAATCCTTACATATTCACAGTGCGCTCATACATGTTATTATTATTAATGTTTTACGTGGTAAGGCAGACATTATTATTCTAGCTCAAAGATCCTTTTTAATGAAAATAGGAAGCCGAAAGAAATCAAATAATTCAACCCATAGCAACTCAATGAAGCAACTGAGAAACATCAAGATTTTCTGGTGAATATGACCTGTTTCCTGCCCCAAAGACGACCCAGGTACTGTCCCCAGCACCCACAGAGCAGCTAACAACCATCCATAACTCCAGTTCCAGAGCATCTGAAAATACTCATATCCATAATTTTTTTTAAAAAAAGAATGATATAGTTCTTGATCGTTATGTGGCTGGTGAGAAGAACCAATGTGATGGATTAGTTCCAGGCCTCCAGGTCCCAGGCCTTGAAATTCTCTAGCGCTTATGTCCATAATCTGTTTCCTGAAGAAGGGGATTTTTGACCCTCTCTGCTGGAGAAATATCAAAAGGTTCACCCTTGCAACTCTGACCAATGTTCCATGTGCAGATTAAATCAAAAAAGAAATAGTCCCTCTCTTTTACCTTACCCTAACTAAGAATCATTGTGCTTACATATGACTATGACCAAAAGAACTAACGACAAAAGAACTAGACCATTGGAACAGTACCCCCAGAACTGGAGTCATGGATGGTTCATTGTTAGCCACCATGTGGGTGCTGGGAATCAAACCTTGGCTCTTCGTTGCTTTCTGCCCTTTCTCCCTTCCTAGTTATGCAGACCCTGGCCTCTGGTGCAGCCGGGTGATATCCAGGTCCTGACTCCTACCTGGCAGCCTCCTTGTCATTCTTCCCCAGCCTCAGATTCCCCATCCAGGTCAAGAGCACCCTCCAGTACTTCACAGCAGCACAAAGATGCTGAGGAACCAAGAAGACAGGCATGGCAGAAACACAAAAACACAAGGCTCGAAAAGCAGAGGAGAGAAGCCAGATAGACGGTTGTGCACAAAGCTCCCTCAGGTCTGGAGTGCATCCAAAAGTTGGGCCCGATCTTCCCGTAGCCTGTTAGAAAAGGTGAAAGATTCCAGTGCTATCTTTTTCTGCTTCATGGCGGCGTTTCTGCCTTCGAGGTAAGGAGCAGATGTTTCCTAAGCTCCCAGGGATTTATCTGCCTTGTTCACACCTTCAGCAGACAGTTCATTGCAGTTTTAATTTATATGGTTCTGTTTCACTGGGGGGACAATAACTCTCACTCCACTTTACATCACAAAATGGCGGCCTAAGAGGAAAAAACATAGTTGTGCCTCGTCACACCTAGCTCTGCATCCCTCTCGCAGTCCTTATTTTCAGTTTCACGGATTTCCTGAATTCAAACAATACAGTCAATATCAGATTTACAACTTGCTGCCAAGCAAGGAACAGCAAGGAGAACATAAGTCTCAACATAGCAAGCTGAGTTTAAAACCCAGTTCTGGGACTGGAGAGATGCCTGGGTTGGATCCCAGCACCCACACTGTGACTAACAATCATCTGTAACTCCAGTTCCAGGGGATCCAACACCGTCTTCTGACCTCAATGGGCATTACATGACACAGGTGCACTTACACACATGCAGGCTATATAATCATACACATAAAATAAAAGTCGAAACAGCAACTACACCAGCACCCCACCAGCTATAGTACTTCTCTCTGAGCCTCACTTTAGTCGTCTGTAATCTGAAGAATGGGGGACTTGATGCCAATGATTCACAAGGGCCCTTCCAGTTCTGACATCTATTAAACTCTTATTTGTGAAAGGAGACTTTCAATCTCCATATAGCTTATACCATTCAAAGCCTGGAAAAGCATCCCACCATAACCTTCTGATGTGCCCCGCCATTGAGGCTTACACCAAAAGAGGGAGAATCATTCCCAGCTGCTGGCGGCTTAATCCAGCTGCCATGTGGGGAGTTTTGTTATGCCTATTTCACAGTGGGTCATGTCAAGTCAACATGTATTTCTTAAGTGCCTCTGACAAGCCCAGAAAGAGGGTGGAGCCGTCTGGGGCCTCGGTGACTTCATCTGTGAATGAAAGGCTTCCCCTTACTGGACTTCTGAGGGGGCTCCAGCTCTGAAGTCTTGAGATTCGGTAACCTACTGGGAGAAGGAATGCTCAGCCCCACCCCTAACATGGCCCAGGCCCAGTTTCTTGTAAGCCTGTGCACCTGGGGTCTCATGTGGGCAGAGCAACCCCAAGTCCAGTTATAACCCACATGAAGACCAGGGAATATGTGTGTGTTTCACAAACAGTTGCACCTCTGACAGTTGTGTGTGGCTGAGTCCCAGCTCTGAGCCCTTCCCAGCTCCCAGCTCTCAGATCCACTCTGAGGTGAAGAGGGATGAGGCAGATGCTTGTATGCATGGTGTGACTTGAAGAAAGTCCCCACACAGCCACAAAATAGCTGCCTCACAGTCCTGCCTGAAATTCTCATCACAGGCAGCCAGATTCTTTACATGCAAGCATCTTGCTTCCAGAAGTTTCCTGTTAAACACGAATGTACGCAGAAGAGTAGCATGCACTCAGACTCGGACTTCTTTTCCCTGTCACTAATATTTTCCACCTCTCGTTGCTCCTTCCCAGATCCCAGAGTACAGAACAAAGGCTTCTAAGAAAGAGGAGGATTCCCCCCACCAAGAGAGAGACCGCAACGTAATTTTTTAAGAAAACACAAAATAGGCCTAGAGAGTACACAAATACACATGCTATTCCACTTTCAATCCATTGTGTTCACGGCCTCAACTAGTGAAAAGAATGGGAATTAGAAAAGGAATTAGTTGGGAAGGAAGAAAAGGATAAGGGGAAAAGCAAAGGAAGTTTTCAAACCCGCCATTTTACGAGAGTTTCTAAGGAATACAAGGTTCTCCCTTGGGGGAATTATGAATCTCATCACTATTTGACTTGGCCACATAAACATCTCCTCAAATTACAGTGCGTGCTTACTATTTAAATTTGAATGAGTAAAAATTCATTTTGAGTGGAGAAATTCTACAGGGTAAGCACAGACACATAGGAGAGAACCACAGGTAGAATCGGGATCAGCTCCCAGCACCCCTGGCTGGGGCCAGAAATTTTGAAAATGGCCTCACCTCACATTGAGCAAGAATTTGACCATGTGAAAGACTTTTCTAAAGAAAGCTGTTAAACCTGAAGAGGGGATTAAAGGAGACTGAGGGGACATTACTTTTTCTGCAAATATTTTTAAAACAGAGTCAGTTCCCATTTGTTATGGACTTAATTGTGGACCCCCAAAGTTTGTATACTGAATCCCTAATCCCCAATGAGACTGTATTTGGACATGGGGCTTTTAGGAATGTAATAAAGGTTAAATGGACTCCTAACAGTGAGGCCCTAAACCCATTAGGACTGGTGTCCTTTATAAGAAGAAGAGTCAACAAAGGCACTCCATGGAGAGAGTCTGTATGCCATAACTATACAGAGAAGGCAGCTGACTAGGCTCTGGGAACCCTCACCAGAAACCAGGACTCTTAAGACCTTCATCTGGGGTTTCCAGCCTCCCCAAGAAGAATATAAAGGTCATTGGAATAAGCCATCGCATGTGTGGTGTCTTCTTATGGCAGCCTGAGCAGCAATGCAGCATTTGTGCAAAAGCTACATTCCTGCCTGAGGGAGGGGACTTCACTGTGCCAGTCAACAAATGGAAATGGACTATGTTCTAGATGACTACTGCTTTATGGCAGAAGATATGACAGCATCCCCAACAGGACCCTCCTCACAGAAGCTTCTAGACTCCATAACCTCTGGAGGACTGTCCTACCCCTCTTGGGTCAGGGCAGACCAGGAGCAATGTCATGGAGTCCAGGCTTGGCTTGTCAAGGAGTAAGGCTAGGTTGCTGTGTGGAAATAGAAACAGGCTGTCATGCTGATAAGCACACCTGGAATGGCTTCCTGAGCCCTAAAGGATTGGTAAGGAGTCAGGGACAATGTCAGGAGACAATCCCCTTCAGGAAGCCAGAGGTTACAGTTCAAGGTCAATGAGAGAATAAAATGAAATTGAGGTGGGGGGCTGGGGAGAAAACTAGGACTTAGGGAAAAGAGCCTGACAGCTCCATCAGCTTTTGGACAAACTTTGGCTAAAAGTAAGAGCAGAAATCCATACTTGATAATTTTAATATTTGTAATTTTATGTATATGAGTGTATTGCCTGCGTGTATGCAAGTGCATCCCTTAGTGCAATACTGGCAGAGGTCAGAGGAAGAGAGTGCTGGATCCCCAGGTATTGGAGTTACAGATGGTCATTGGCTGTTCCCATGATGGGAATCAAACCCGGGGTCTCTGGAGGAGCAGCCAGTGCTGACCCATCTCTCTAGCCCCTTGTACTTGTTAATTTAAAAATTATGTTTTTTGTTTGTTTCAAAGCTTTTGAAAGAAGAGGAGAAAGAAATAAAGACATGCTTTTCTGGCTTTTCTTTTTGTGTAAATATTTGTGTCAGAAATTTCGAAGTTTGTCACTGTTAAAATGAGGTGATACGGGGTGTGCTTCCTTTGGTAAAAAGGGCATGAAAGCTACAGAGAGCGAGTAAACCAGCAGACAGGGGGGAGGCGGGTGATTTGTAGTGTTGCAGATACTCCCACCCATGTGGATTTCAAGCTGCCAAGGGTCCAACAATCAGCTTGCAAAACTCCTGGCTACTTAACCACCGTCTCTAGCAAGCAGCACCAGCTGGCTTCAGCACACTTTTGCAAGGCATGCTGGGTAGGCAGATGGCAGGTAGCCCCGCACAGAACCAGAGAGCAGAGGATTCCTGAGGGTGACGTTAAGAACACCGCTAGATCTTCCTCTTCAAGATGCAGCTCCTCACAGGCACTACAGGAAGCCTACCTACCATCGGAGTCATTAAACTACCGCCACCTGGAAGGGACAGGCTCAGTTCTGCTCCCTAAGAAGGGCTGCCTCGTCTCCAGCACATTGTGATTGCGCCATCTAGAGGCCAAGGGAAGAGCAGTCACGGAGAATCCCAAAAATTGTAAAATGTCAGTAAGAAATTTGCATTACAGAAAAGGAAAAGAAGGGAAGGGAAGGGAAGGGAAAGGAATTTAGAAAAGTTCTTCAGTAATTCTTGTAGAACAGTGAATCCAGCTTTCCCAGAGACTCCCTGAAAATGCCCGTTATTTCCCCGTAAAAGAAGGAATTAAAAATGAATTCTTGAAATGGTTTCATTGATTTGGCAGATCAAGTCCCCCATCCGAGTACATGGCAATTCTAACTCACCCCCCAGTGAGTGACTTTCTATGGATACTTAAGATTGACCCATACTTTGGACATTCCTGTATAACTCATCTAAATTCCTTCTGCAGTCTAGTATGAGCTTTCAAAAGAACTGTAAACATATGCTTTTGTCTCCAAAACCAAACCAAACACAGAAGCCAGGCTTCTGGGTTTTTGTACCTCTCTACCTTAACCTTCAGTACCTGGTACTGGGTTTTTATGCTTGACCAAGGTTCAATACACCCTCTTTCCCCTGTGGACTCACACCACGGGATTCCTCTCTGAAGGCTCATGCCCATCACCTGCAGGCAGTTATGAAAATTTACACATTGGTCCATAAGTCAGAGAACTGATCAGAATTTGATCTAGCATCAGTAAACATTAAAATAATATTTGATGGAGTAGATTGAAGAGTATCATTACCATACGTCCTAATGGTTCTTATTATATGTATGTATGTAAGAGCTCAGGTAGAGTACAATGTTTAAAGAATAGTGCGTAAGAAGATAGAGCAGGTGTGAGTCAGGCATATATTTCCTCCAGCCAACCACTAGCTATGTGCTTCAATCTCAAAATTCCTTGGACTGAATGAAACAAGCCATTTCCTGGGAACCATAAAGGAGAAAGGGTGACCTCTGCTGGCCAAACGGTATTTTTCCCCCTCTGGTCATTTTCCCCAACCCTGAAAGAAGTGGGAGGATGTAGAAATACAATGTCCTCCCCTGAACAAATTATTATTTTTTCCACACTGATGATCTTTACAATCTTATCAGCACAAAGGTCATTGTTTATTTGGCTCAAGAACCCTTTAATGACATATAGAAATGAGATTCAACTAGATTTGTATCATGCTTAATCATTATTTGCTAGGAATAAATGCTTTCATGTGGAACTCAATCATTTCTTTTCGCTTGCTTTTTTGTTTATATGTCATTGATAAAATGAATTTTCAACTGATTTTGAAATTTAGGAACTAATTAAGATAAATGAAATCACAGCCCCCAAATATCCCATTAACATTCAGTTATTGATTGATAAATCTTCAGTTTATATATTAAAATATTTACTCTTTATTACAGTGTGTGTGTGTGTGTGTGTGTGTGTGTGTGTGTGTGTGGTGTGGTGTGTGCCTGTGTTGCACATGTGCCACCACACACATAGGGAGGATGACTTTCAGAAGTCAGTTCTCTCCTTTCATCATGTGGATCCCAGGAATCAAACTCAGATTGTCAGGGGTGGGGGCATGTACGTTTATCCCCTGAGTCATCTCTCCAGACCTGAAATTTCGTAATTCTTTCCAATAGTCCCCACATTTCCATAATTCGTTGTCTTAGGCAACGTTGGATGGGTTACCTTGCTTGAAAACTCAGCAAAGCTCAAAACAAAATCATTTCCATTTCATTTCTGTTCCATGGCCTGATTTCCCCTCCACATAGCTTTCAGTTGCTTTTGACAAGCAAAAAGCATGCATCATGCAACTGGCTCTCAAACAGAATTCAGTTCTTAGACTTGCCCTGATCATAGACATCACTTTGGTCTTTAGCTTTGCCAAGTTTAAAACAAAATACTCTTATTTCAGATTTTCCATAGAAAATCTGGGCAAAGTCTTTGAAAAATATTTTTAATTGACTAATAGTGCTGCCTATGTAATTATTATATTTACATAATCAGGTTTGTTGGAAGGAGGGGAAAAAGAGGAGATACTTAGAAAGCAAACTCAGAGCTCCAGTTAATTATACAATCTGGATCAAATTTGGGGTAACTATAAAAGTTCCCCGAATGATTATAAAAGACATCAGTATCCAGTATACTATAACTCATGCTATCTTTACCAATAAAGTATCCTAATTAAACAAAATGGTTTACTTAAAATGCCTGTTTATAGTCTCTCCATAATAAAAGAATTGTATTTCTGTCAGATGCTTTTCGGAGGCCAGTGCACTCCCTTTTCCCTTCTCTCTGGCTGTCAAGAGGCCAGACTACTTCATGGTCAGCACCTCTTCAGAAATCAGGCCGAGGACAGGGAAGGAGAAAGAGTAGACAGAATCATTACTGTTTGTGCTGATCTCCAGGGCCCGCACTGCAGAAGGGGAAGAGAACAGAAGCAAAAATAGGTCAAATACAACTCCTTCTTGGCATTTTCCATGACCTCCAACCCTCCTGCCTTCTCATCTGTTATAATAAATGTGTGCTCTTTCCTAAGAATACCAAGGAGGTGTGACACTCCTTGACAGCGATGTTTTTATTTTGTCTTATGAAAAAACAAAATGTAGACCTTGCTATGGCTTGAACGTGTGCTCTGAAGTTTACATGTGGGGAACTTAGTCCCAGTACATCTGTGTTGAAAGGTGGGAACCTCTAAGAGGCAATTAGGTCCTGAGAGGTATTCCCTCATAAGGGATCAGCATCAATAGCACAGTAGTGGGCTGCCATCTCAAAACTGAGTTTGTGATGACAGCTTGTTTGAAACGTAATGAAAGCAGGTTCAGCCTCTTTTGCTCTTACCCCATGGGTTTTCTCTCTCGCCCCTCTGCTACTTTCTTCCTCTCACCACCAGCCTTTGTCCATGGCATGGCACAGATGGACAGCCCTTGCCAGACCCTGGGGCCTTGATATTGAACTTCCTGGCCTCTTAAGCTTTAAGAAATAGATGCCTTTTCTTTAAAAATATGTCCATGGTGTTTTTATATAGCCACAAGAAATGGAATGAAAAGCAGACCTTGAATTAAGAAAATTAACTCTGGGGCTGGGGATACAGCTCAGTCAATAAACTAGCCTACCATGCAAGAAGCCCTGGTTCGACCCTCAACACTAAACTGGACATAGTAGTGTCCAGTATAGTGTCCACACCTATAATCCCAGCACTGAAGAAGGATAGGTGAGAAGATCAGGAAATCAAGGTCATCCTTATCTACATAGGAAGTTCAAGGCTAGCTTGAGCTGCATAAGACCCTGTCTCAAAAGTAAACAAACAAATAAATAAATATAAAGGACTGGAGACATGTCTCAGTGGGCAAAGTGCTTGCTGCTCAAGCATAGAGACCTCAGTTCAGATCCCTAGCACCCATACAAATAAGCCAGGCATGGTGGCAAGCATCTGTAACCCCAGCACTGGAAAGGCAGAAAGAGCAGCCCTTGGGGGCTCACTAGGCAGCTGGTCTAGCTGAAATAACAAGCTCCAAGTTCAGCGAGAAACCCTGTCTCAAAACATATTGGCAGAAACCAATAGAGGAGACCACCACGTGTTGACTCCTAGCCTCAACACATGCACACACATACACGCTCGCACACATGGGTGCATGTAGTATTCATGCATGTGTGTATGCACCACACATACGCACAAAAGAATGAGCTGGGTGTCGTGGTACATGTCTTTAATACCTGTATTTGGGAGGCACAGGCAGGCAGATCTCTGTGAGTTCAAAGCCTGTCTATATAGCAACTACGAGGCTAGCCAGGTGAAACAGACTGCCTTAAAAAAAGAGAAGGAAGGAAGAGGAGGGATGAGAGGATAAATGAAGGAGAGGAAGTGGAGGGGAGGGGAAAAAATCAAAAAATTTAAACAAAAAAAAGTGATTTTAATTGTCCTTAAATGCCAGTACACATTCAAGTTTTTGTTTGGTTTGGTTTGGTCTTTTTAAGACAGGGTCTCTCAGCCGGCTTAGTGGTGCACGCCTTTAATCCTAGCATTTGGGAGGCAGAGGCAAGCAGATCTTTGTGAATTCAAGGCCAGCCTGGTCTACAAAGCAAGTTCCAGGCCAGCTGGGGTTACAAGGAGACCCTGTCTTGAAAAGACAAAAAAAAAAAAAAATAAGATGGGGTGTCCCTATTGCCCCAGCTGGCCTGGAACTCCCTATGTAGACCAAAGTGGCCTTGAAATCACAGAGATCTGCCTGCCTCTGCCCCCAAGTGCTGGGATTAAAGGCATGTACCACCATGCCTGACCTAGATTCAAGTTTTTTAATCATAAGATTTGAAAAATTCTAATAGTTAGGGCTGGAGAGATGGGTCACCAGTTAAGAGTATTAACTGCTCTTGCAAAGGACAGGGGTTTAAATCCCAATACCCACATGACAGCTAACAACCCTCCCTACGTCTGGTTCCAGGGGATCTGACGCCCTCTTCTGACCTCCTTGGGCATTGCATGACACAAGTGCACTTACATACATCCAGAGAATACAGTTATACACATTTTTAAAAATTCCAGTAGTTGTCTGCAATAGTAATGAGAAGAAATACTAATTACAAAAAAAAAAAAAAACCTCTTCCTAAAACTCTATGCCTATCTTAGCAAAATAACATTTCCTAGGTATGATCATTTATATTGGCATCTAAATGACAATCACTAGTGCCTCTCTACAAGTACACAAGTCATTTCTCCTATTTGATTCCACTGTATACAAGACATTAGGCTGGGCACTAAGGAGGCAATAGCTAACAATGTCAGATACTTTCCTGGTCCTTCTGAAATTCATGGTATCTCACCAGACATCAATCAACTATCCACATCTGTAAATAGAAAGCTATAAAATGAGTGCCACAGCCAAGAGGTGGATGGTGCTGCTCCAATGCTGGTTTTCTTAAACTAAAAGAATCTGTTCCAAAAAATAAAATCCTTCTGTACAGTAGTCAAACCCAGCACTGGAGAATTCTGGCCTAGAGCAAAGACAGTGTGAATCAAAGAACCAAAATCAACATTTTATAGCCACCACATGACAGAACTAACTCGAGAAAGTTGGTCCCCCCTCAAGAAAAAAAGCCTGGTTCAATTAAAATATATTTGTTCAGCACGTGTACAATATCAAGCTGTGCTTCCCAAACCTCCGTGTGCCAGGAATCACTTAGACATCTTATTCAAATGCAGGTCTTGAATCTATAGGGCCTGGGTGGACCGTGAGGTTCTCAGGAGTTCATGTCCAATGAACTCCCAGAGGCTGCTGATGCTTAAGGTCTCTTGCTCAAACCTGAGCGGCTCCAACTCTAGCCAAGTGATGAAGCAGCATGGCCTCTGGATCCCAGCCCCACCCTAAGCCTCTACCTTTAGAAAAGTAAAGAAGAAAAGCAGAGACTCTCTTGGGTTGAATGGAGTTGCTTTTGTAGGCCGGTGGCTTTGCCTCAGGGGAGGAAGCAGCCCAGCCATACTTCGGTGAGAAAAAGTGAAGAATTAGTGGGAGTTTGCTGCTGTTTCCCTGGCCTCACAGGGTTTTTTTTCACCTTGGGACAAAAAGTGCCTGCAGTTCTCCGGAGAAGACGCAGACATCTGGTTCTCGCCCTCTGGAAACCACTTCCATATCACTTTTCCTTTCAAACTCCAGAGCTAGAGAATCGAGATTGAGTCTTGATGGTGCAGCTGAAACTCAGCTGCATATGAGAATCCCCTGTGGGGCCCTGAAAGCACTAGAATCTTAGATTGCACCAGAGAATCCCAAGCAGGAATCCCAGAATCCCAGGGCATGGCTTAGGCACTGGAACTCGAGAGCTTCCCAGGCTGTGTGAATTTCTACCGTCTGCTTCTAGAACTCTGGGAAGAAAAAGGATGAAGAGCTGATGTGAGGGATTATTTTACGGAATAAGAAGGAACTGAATGGAAATTTCTAGTATCTGGGCTTTCCACCTTGGAGCTCATCTCCTCCCCTCCCGAGGTCACTGGAGGAGTAGAGCTGGGGGTGTGGTGACGCCCTTCCCCATCATCAGCTGTCTGAAGAGCCAGTGTTGTATGTCAGGGGAGGATAATCACACAAAACAACACTGCAAGACATTTGAAAGGCAATTATTTCACCATAAAAATCACCTGTTACAGGTTCCATCAAAAGCAGGCACATTAGAAAAATATATTTTTAATCATCCCAATAAATATATTTTAAAGAAGAAATAATTAAGGAGCAGGAATATTTCCAATTGTATAGATACATATATACGTATATATGTAGAAAAGAAGAGTAGAGTTGATGTTGCTGAAAAAAACAAGTTAGTGATTTGGGAGATTGGAGAAATAAAATAGGCTAGAAAGAGGATGAGATAGATTTTAAAAAAAAAGAGAGAGAGCTAACAAGAAAATCTAAGAGGTAAGATAGATGTGGAGGTGCCAACATCTGGATAACAGGAGTTCCACTAAAAAGAAGGGGAGGACCAAGGGACGGAGAGATGTGTCGCTGGTAAATGTGCTTGCTGAGGAATCCTAATGAACTGAGTTCGAGCCCCAGAACCCACATAAAGATGGAAGGAAAAAAATAATTCCGAGACCCTCTTCTGACCTCCGCGGCATTGCACGACACGGGTGCACAAACCTGCATGCAGACAGTACATTGATATACATACCGAAATAAATAAAATAAAAAAAAAATTTAAAAAAAAAATAATAATTCCACAAAGTTGTCCTCGATCCCCTACACATGAGCCATGGTGCATACACACAAATTCACATACACACACACACACACACACACACACACACACACAAACACCCCTCGTACAGATATATGATAATAATTAATAATAAAATTTAAAAATAAAAATGAGGAAATGAAGAAAAATATCTGAGGATATGATAGAGATTAATTTTCTGATAAATTTGTATATATATTTATATATGGAAAACTGTATACTTTTGTGAAACTTAAGGGTTTTTTATGATATCTAAAAGATATCATAACTCCAGCATTCAGGAGGCTGAGGCAGGAGGATCATGAGTTCAAAACCAGCTAAAACCATAATAGCAACAACAACTCAGGGAAAAAAACAGAGCACATAGAAAAGAACAAGAATCAGACTGACACCGGTAGTTTGGATAAAAATAGTAGAGAACTACTTTCATGACACTTATTCTAGTTTGCTTCTTCATTGCTGTGACAAAACACTCAGACCAAAACAATCTTGGGGAGGAAAAGGTTTATTTGGCTCACAGCTCTCCCAGGTCACAGTTCATCACTTAGGAAGCCCAAGGTAGGAACTTGGGGCAGGAACCTGGAGGCAGGAGCTGAAGCGCAGGCCATGGAGAAACGCTGCTTACTAGCTTGCTCCTCTGTCCCACGCTCAGTCTACTTTCTCATACAATGCACAACACTCTTCCCAGTGGTGGCACCACCCAGAGTGGGCTGGGCCCTCCCACATCACTCAACCATCCAGAAAATACCTCACAGATGCAGCCATAGGCCAGTCCAATGGAAGCAATTCCCCAGTTGAGGGTCCTTCAACTCATGTGTGACAAGTTGGCACTAAAGCTACCCAGTACGACACTTAAGGAAATAAAATCTAGAACCTAATGTTTTAGTTTAACTTCTAATCTTTCTCTCTCTCTCTCTCTCTCTCTCTCTCTCTCTCTCTCTCTCTTTCTCTGTCATTGAACTCATGGTCTCAAGCACACTAAGCAGTGTCTCTACCACTTAGCTAAATCCCCAGGGCCTGGAATCTAATATTTTATAGTCAGCCACAATCATTAAAATATTAAAGTTAAATGAAAATATTCTCAAGCATACAAGATTTGAGGCAGATGTGCATTATTAGCAACTTTAGTTGGGAAATCCAAGAGATTCTGCAAAAGATTTGTGAAACAAAGATGATCAAATGCCTTCATAGACTCATATTACTTTTTTTTTTTTTTTTTTTTTTTGTATGTGTATGAATGTATTGTTTGCATGCAGGTCTGTGCACCCGTGTCGTGCAATGCCGCGGAGGTCAGAAGAGGGTCTCAGATTCCCCTGGAACTGGAGTTCTCCTGGAATTGGAGTTACAGACGGTTCTTAGCCGCCATTTGGGTGCTGGGGATCGAACCCGGGTCCTCTGCAAGAGCGTCTGTGCTCTTAACCGCTAGGCTATCTCTCCAGCCCTCATATTACTTTTTTTTTTTCAATCATATTACTTTTTTAAAAAAGCACGCTAAGGCCACAGAAAACACAGAATTAAAAATGTAGATTATGGGTTAGCAAAATGACTCAGAGGGTAAAGGCACTTTCTGCCAAGCCTGATGGCCTGAGTTCAATACCTGGGATCCACATGGTGGAGGGAGAGAACCAAAGTCCTGTAAATTTTCCTTTGACCTCCATCCACATGTGTGTCATGGCATGCAAGTACCCACACATATACACTCACAAAATAAATATGTAAATATAAAAAGGTTAATAATAATAAAAAAACTTAAGCTTAGGTTATATCAATATATACTGCAGAAGAGAGAATGAGGACTCTCATGTTTTAACCTCATTGGAGAAAATTAGGGAGACTGATATAGATATCTCATATATCTATATCAATTAAAGAGGGAGAAAGAGCTCTAGAGAGGGGACAGTAGGACACAGGTGCTACGAAGGGGAAAGGGAAGAGGAGGGAAGTAAACCGAATGGGAAGGGGGTGGGGAGGAAGGAGAGAGAACACGAAGGATGTTTTGTTTTAATGTGTATGAGTGTACTGTCTGCATGTAGGTTGGTGCACCCGTGTCATGCAATGCCACAGAGATCAGAAGAGGGTGTCGGATTCCCCTGGAACTGGAGTTAAAGACGGTTCTTAGCAGCCATGTGGGTGCTGGGTCCTCTGCAAGAGCAGTCAGCACTCTTAACCGCTGAGCCATCTCTCCAGCTCCTAAAAACTAGAAGGAAACCTAGTATAAGCTTACTTAAAAATGTATATATAGGGGAATCAAAATAAGATGGCAATGGAACAATGCACGTCCTAGCAGCTGGCCTCAGGGATGGGGGTGCCCCAGCTCCCAAGAAACTAAGTGTGTGTGTGCGGGACTTATTACACAGGATGAATATTTTCCTGACCTTAGGGGCTTCTATATTGATCTCAAAATCCTGAACTCAGGACTCAGCAAGTAAGAAAGAAAAAAACTGAAGAGCCAGGCAAGAAGATGGCACAGCTACAGGCCCCAGAGCAATGGTGGCAGTAGAGGCTGTCCATGCAAGAACTGGAAATATGACTCCAGCCAGGAGTGGTGGCCCATGCCTTTAATCCCAGCATTAGGGGGGCAGAGGCAGGCAGATCTCTGGGAGTTCAAGGCCAGTCTGGTCTACAAAGTGAGTTCTAGGACAGCTGGGGCTATAAGGAGATCTTGTCTCAAAAAGACAAGAAGAAGAAGAAGAAGAAGAAGAAGAAATAATCCCATCACCTCTTCCCCTGGACCATGGGAGAAGATTCAAAAGTATCACACACCAAAAAAAGCCAACTGCACAACCAACCATGAAAAAGAAAACCCTCAGGCCTAATGGAGGCAAAACCTCAGCCTAGCCTGGCCTGGCCTGGCCACTGCCAGCTGTACCCCTGGGTCACAGAGGCACCAGGCCCCCTGGCTGCAGAGCTCAAGCAGAAGGGTCAAGCTGCAGACACAGCCAGAAGGTGGTTGGGACTACCCACCGTGCTGCACTGCAGTGTACCCCTCCTGTAGGGGTTGGGCCTGCAGTGGCCCCTGCACAGTGCACCTACTTTCCACCTAGCCATCATCATCATGCAGTGGCTATCAGGTCCTTGCTTGTAGTCCTCAGCAGCAACAGACCCTGAGAAGTCTATAGATTTCAGAAAATAAGCTAGAGGACACTGGTACAAAGCTGTTGTGTGAAGCTGTGAAATATCCTAACTGCCACTTGGGAATCTTGGGATAGAAGCCCCTGAGCTAGCTTCTGCTTTTACCCACAGCAAAACCCTGTGAGGAATCAACATGTTGGAGAAGCCTTGGACCATAGTGAGGTAACTGTGCTGAGTGATACCCTGAAAGAGCCAAAGTGTAACCCACAAGTACTCAGGCTGTGAGGAACTGACATTGATGAGGAAACCCAAGCATTTCTTCTCACTAAGGAACAGAAAAATCCCTACTTGATTCCTAAGCAGTGTGTAAAAGAAACAGAAAACAAGAATGAAAACTCCATTCCAAGAAATCTGGGCATATTCTAAACCAAAACCAAATACAAAGGAAAGGGAGTAGGTCCTCACTTTGATCCATCTGTGTGTAAGAATTACAGATCACTGATACACTAATGAGATATGATCTCTCACGCCCAGTTCAGATGTGTTGTGTAAGATGGTTGGAGTTTCTCATTTGATAACAGAGGACATGAAGTCAGGGGGCAGGAGAAGTAAGGTAAGTTGGAAATGCAGGAGAGAGTCTGAATATATTCAAAATACATTGAATGAAATTCTTGAACAATAAAAATTGTGGGGCTGGAGAGATGGCTTAGTGGTTAAAAGCACTGGCTGTTCTTGCAGAGGACCTGGGTTCAGTTTCTAGCATCCACATGGCAGCTAACAACCATCCTTAAATCTAGCTCCAAGGGTCCAATGCCCTCTTCTGGTCTCCACAAGCACTGCACAACAAGGGTGCATTTACATACATGCAGGCAAAACATTCATACATGTAAAATTTTAAATAATATGTTTAAGCTAAAAATGTAAAATAAAAAATATATATAACATGAAGGGGCCAGAGAGATGGCTCGATGGTTAATAGCACAGGCTGCTCTTGCAGAAGACCCAGGTTCAAATCCCAGCACCCACATGGTGGCTAACAATGGTCCATAATTTCAGTTCCAGGGGATCTGACGCCCACTTCTGTCCTCTGCAGGTATTGCATCACACAGGTGCACTACACACATGCAGGCATAACACTCATATACATAAAATTTTTAAAAAATAAACTGTATGTGTGTATACATGTATGTTTAGTTGAGACGGAGTTATGGTACATGGAGTGGTAATGCTCCTCCCAGGAGCCATAGACTCCTAAGAGAAACCTTAGTAACAGGCAGGGGAAACTGCCCTTTGAGATGTTGGTCAGCGGGGAGGGGGTCTAAGAGACCCCTGAACCAATCAATATAGGCTATTTCCATTGCCCTTGGTTGCCTCCTAGAACTTGCAGACAGGACTCTATGGCTGAGCACATCATACACTTTGAACACAGGATTTGGGGGAACTGCACTGGTGCTGACGTAGAAGCCTCCTCCCTAAGGACTAGCTCTCGTAGTATTGTAACTGCTATGCAATCAATAGCTGTAAAACCTATGAACCACAACAATGACTGCCCAGCAAGGTATCCCCAAGTGGTGCACAGTGGCACTTCTTTCTTAGGGATAACCAATAGCTGTCTAATTGAACTTGAGGCCCACTCAGTAGGAAGAAACTCATGCCTGGTACTGTAAATCTAGCCAACTACACATGGTTAGCGAGGTCACAGACCCTAGAAGAGAAGTTACTATTGCCATTTTCCTAAGTCAGTATAGCTTCTAAGTCCATCCTAAATACTTTTCTTTATGCCCACAGAGAAATATAGCTCTTGCTTCTCACCAAAGAAGCTTCTCTTTGCAGCAGATAGAGGCTACTACAGAGATCCACGACTGGTCAGAATGCAGAGAATAAGTGACTGTGGTGCCAAGCACAATTGATACATCTACAGCACAACCCTACAGGTCAGACTCAGGAAACGTCTCAGGAAAGGAGATGGGAAGATTTTAAGAGCCAGAGGACGCATGCTGGGAGATAGCACCTTCTAGACACGACAGGAGTGCTGCACCCATGAAATCTCAACAACATAGCTGCCCAGACCAGACTTCTGTAATGACATGCCAACATGGATAGGGGAAATGTCATTAGGCTCCACTTCTAAAGGAAGAGCTATAGGCAGTCAGTGCCTGCTGGGGGCAGGGGATGAAGCCACTGATTGGTTGTCTAATCCCGAGTGGTCAGCCCTAAACACATGTATGTATGAGGAACAGTAAATGAACTAAATGGGCTGTATGTGTGTGCAACAATAGTAATTATAGAAAAAGACATGAATTCAAAGGAGGGGACAGAAGAAGTTCGAGGGGGAGATGTATGGGTGGAACTGGTGTAAATACTGTACTTACAAAGAAATCTTTAAAAATTTAAAATATAGCCGGGCGTGGTGGTGCACGCCTTTAATCCTAGCACTTGGGAGGTAGAGGCAGGCGGATCTTTGTGAGTTCAAGGCCAGCCTGGTCTACAGAGTGAGTTCCAGGACAGCTGGAGCTACAGGGAGACCCTGTCTCAAAAAGACCAAAAAAAAAAAAAAATTTAAAATATAAATTAAAAAACTAAGAAAAAGCACAAATTGGAAAAAGAATAAAACAATTAGAAGAAAGCACTTGGTATAGTAACACAAACCAAACAAGTGATAAAAACAATAGGTTTGGCCAGGCGTGGTGGTGCACGCCAGCACTCAGGAGGCAGAGGCAGGTGGATCTTTTTGAGTTCAAGCCCAGCCTGGTCTACGAGTGAGTTCCAGGACAGCGGGGCTACAGGGAGACCTGTCTCGAAAAGACCAAAAAAAAAAAAAAAAAAAAAAGGTTTGTGTATGCCATTTATTATAACAAAGATTATAACAGAGATGCATTGTCCCTTAAAAGACAAGTGCTAATAGGCTAATTTTTTTTTTAATTCTGATATGTGCTATTTACAAAAGACAGATTTCAAATATGAAACTATGTAAAAGTTGGAAGTAAATAGAAAAAAGTCTTATTACAAAAATATTAATAAGGGGCTGGAGAGATGGCTCGGTGGATAAGAGCACTGGCTGCTCTTGCAGAGGACCCGGGTTTGATTCCCAGCACCCACATGGTGGCTAACAACATGGGTATACCTACATACATGCAGGCAACACGCTCATACACTAAATATTTTTAAAAGAAAAATATTAATAAAAAGAAAGCTAGCCCAATGTGTACTCTTTATAGAACATTGTTAGAATAGAGAACATATATTCCTTCCTTTTCTTGTCACTGTGATCAAATACCTGACAAGAAGCAACTTAAGGAAGGGTCTATTTGGCTCACAGTTTGAGAGTAGGGCCCATCGTGGCTGGGAACATGATAGCAAGAGCAGCAAGCAGGTATGCAGCAGGAGCATGAAGCTGCTCACTCAGATGCGGGTGGACTGGAGAACAGACACGAACAGGAAGCGGGGCGAGACTATAAACCTCAAACCCATGGCCCATAACCCACCTCCTCTACCTCCTAGAACAACCTCCAGGAAAACCATCACAAGCTAGTAAACCAACGTCCAGCTACATGAGCCAGTGGCAGACATGTTACAATACCTTAGAACATTCCAAGTTCACTCCCAGGTGGAAATCCAAGAGAAACTATACACTTATGCAACAAGTGAAACAGATGAAATCTAAAGTGGCCTCCAGCCATCCCTGCCCTCTGGGACTCATACCCTACACGATCTCCTCTTCTGAATATGGGCAATACCTGTGAGTTGCTTGTAAACAAGAAAACAATATAGCGAATGTGATGGAATGCCGTGTCTGTGGTTATGTTAATAAGACTGTGATGCCTGTCATCCTAGCAGACTCTCCCCCTTGCTGGGCTTTGAAGAAGTAGTGACCACTCTGTGAAGCCTGCAAAGCAAGGAATTGAGGATGACCTCGAGCCAACACCCAGCAAGAAAATGAATCCCTCAGCCCAAGGACCTGAAGCCTAAAACACATGAACCTTGTGATGGTTTGAGTAAGTGTCCCCCAAGTATTTGGACATTTTGTCCCCATTTGGTAGTGCTGTTTGGGAAGGATTTAGGAGGTGTGGACTTGTTGCAGGAAGCACATCACTGGGGGCGGGCTTTAAGAATACATAGCCAGGCCACTTCCAGTCTCTCTCTCTCTCTCTCTCTCTCTCTCTCTCTCTCTCTCTCCTTCCTATGCCTGCTTGAAGATGTGATCACTCGGCTTTCTGCTCTGGCCACTTCTGCTCCCATGTCTTCCTGACATTATGGATCCTAACCCCCCGAACTGCACGCCAAATAAATTCTTCCTTTCATACCTTGCTTTGGTCATACCGTTTTATTACAGTTACAGAAAAAGTAACTAATACAAGCCTGAAAGTCAACCTTTTCCAAGCTGAGCCTTGAGATGAGACCACTATCGGGATGACCCCTTTACTTCAGGGACAACACCTTGCTATGCCATGCCCAGATTCCTCACTCACAAAATCTGTGAGATAATAAATATGTGTTATTTTAAGCCACTGATTGCCAGGTTTAGGGCTGTATTGTTGTATGGCAATGAATAACCAATACAACAAGCCATATAAAAGAATTTCAACAGTAAAACAAAACAATAGCATCCTAGAAGCACTCAAATGCACACCAGCAGGACAGGGATGAAAAAATGGTGGTATCGTTGGTAGAATATTATACTCATATCCAGGGTCCACAATATAAATAAGCTTAATGATATAGGTTACTAAGTGAAGTCATCATCACCATCATCATCATCATCTCCAAAAGAGTACCTCAGCATGTCCTTTCACAAAGTTTAAAACAGAGACAAAAACATGCCTTATAAAGTTAAACATAAATCCAGGCATGGTGGCTCACCCATTTCATCCCAGAACTCCGGAGGCAGAGGCAGGCAAATCTCTGTGAGTTCAAGGCCAGCCAGATCTACATAGAGAATTCCAGGTTAGCTGTTTCGAAAAGAAAAAAAAAAAAAAAAAAAAAAATTAAAGAAATTAAAACTTCTTATGAAACTAACATAAAGTTCACCTGAAATTACACGTCAAGCTGGGGGTGTGGTTCAGTTGGTAGAGTGCTTGCGAAACATGCACAACGCCCCGGGTTTGATCCCAGGTACCACGCAAATCAAATGTGTTGGTGGCAGGAGCCTGTGCTCCCAGCCAGCACTTAGGAGGTAGCGACAGGAGAGTCAGAAAAATCAGAATCATCCTGAGCTACACAGTCTGGGCTATGTTGAGACCCTGTTTCAAAAAAACATAATATGTAAACTTATTATATGACCAGCAATACCATTTCCAGACATATATTCAAAAGAAGTGAGAATAAAGCATTACACAAAAACCTCTATGTACACGTTTGTGGCAACTTAATTCATAATCACCAAGAACTTAATTACCAACATCCCCGCTGTGAATGGAAGAAGCACTGAAGTGCACTGATGCTATAGAACACGGCTCAGCAACGAAAAGAAACAAACTACCAACACACACGATGTGGGTGAACTGCAAATGCATTATATTGAAGCAAAGAAGCCAGACTCAGTGCTGTATGATTTGTTGTATGTGGAATTTGCTGATCTATGGAGATAAGAGACTAATGAGTGGCTGCCAGTGGGTCTAGAGGTTGTCCACACCAAGCAACTCTCACCTCAAAAGGAATGAGAGAGCATTTACTCTGAGCCAATGTGACTGACTGTGGCCCAGGAACACAGATTCGGGTTGCTTCAAGTAAAGTTCCATGAACTTTCATAGTCACAGAACAGAAGAAAGTTGTAAATCAGCGTATTCACCAAGTACATTTGTGGGGGCATCAGGTAGACAGTGGCAAAGGGAGGGGGACTCTGCTCAAGGTTTCAAGTGTCATCTGATGACATTCTTAGCTTGTAGGTGGGTAGAAGCTAGTGGTCTGCTAAGAATACATTCTGGGGCCTGGAGAGATGGCTCAGCAGTTAAGAGCTCCGACTGCTCTTGCAGAGGACCTGGGTTCGATTCCCAGCACCCACATGGCAGCTAAGAACCGTCTTTAACTCCAGTTCCAGGGGAATCTGACGCCCTCTTTTGACCTCCATGGCATTGCACGACACAGGTACACCAACCTACATGCAGACAGTACACTCATACACATAGAAAAATAATTAATAAATAAAAAAAGAATACATTCTGAAGGTTTTACCCGGTAGTCAGGAGAATGTTACATCAAATACAGAAGTGGGCACTGAATGACTATTAAAAGGACTAAAGATCCCCCAGGATAATTGAGCACTGGATCATGCAACATCTTAACTCCCACAAGCACAAAGTTTTAATCAAATACCTTCGTAGGATCCTTAACGTAGCTATGGCACTTTTCCTGGGAATTTCAGTTCACAAGGTTGGAGTGGGTTCTTCAAGAGCAGCACAGTCTGTCTTGGCTCTTAAGGAGCTTAACTCAGGGAACTAGGGAACAAGACAACCAATGGCCGCCAAAGCCGCCCTGAGCCAGCAGCTTCCAAGTTTGTTGTCCCATGTCCAAGAATAAGGAGACACTGACAAGGAGTGAGCAGAGCAAACATAAGGTTAAGAGCAACTCCAAGGGAGGACTGTCACTGTGTCACACTGCTCAGTGACCTTCCATGAGTCTTATAATGGGAACTGAACACAGACTGAGATTATCTTTATAGAGATTGGCCACTTTCCTAGCACACCACTGACTAGGCCAATAAGCACTCCATGTGCCTTACGCATGCTCCATCAGCCCAACCAGTTACTTATCTATCCAGGGTATACTGAGTAACTAGCTCATGATCTTCTACCATAGGCCCTTCTCTTGCATCCTGTGAGGAACTAACTCCTGTCCCAAAGTGAAAGAAAGGAACTGATGATAAAAAGACATAAAGGAACACTTCTGAATGATGGCCACATTCTCCATCTTTATTTTAAGGTAGTTACACAACTTTATTTCAAAATCAAATTAAACACTTAAAAGGTGAATTTTACTGTTACTTTGACCTCATATGAATATATGTGTTTGTACATGTATATATGTGTATCATATGTGTCTATACATATATCAAATAAGTGCCCACGTGCCCTTCTGACAGTCCCGTGAACCAGCTCTTCCATCCTCTCATACCTCCAGCAGCTTCCCCCTACTTCCTATACAAAGGATAAAATGAGAAGTTATGTCAATGGAAATGTTATAGTTAATAAATCACTATAGAAAACAGCCTGGAAGGAGGGCTGGGGATTGGGAGGGAGAGTTTTAACAATCAATGTGGTACTAAAACTGGAGTCTACAAAAGGAAGAGTCAACATTGTGAGCATTTCTTTCCTTACTCCAGGGACAGGGAATGTGTAGGTCAAAGCTGGGAGTCATTATCTGACCACCTTTGATACAGGGTGGCCCTCCCCAGTCAGGAGCCCAGTTTCCTCCACATTCACTTTGCCTTGGAACACCCTGATAAATGGCCCATTAGCAGCCCATGAAGAGATTAAGAAGCAATTCCCTTTAAGGGAATGCACAGTTTAACCAAATGATCCTTGAATCAGAACTCTCTGTTTCTGCTATCTTTTATGAACAAAGGGAGCCAGGGTTTCGAGGTCACAGCCGGCCTGGCCATATTTTGTTCTTATCTCCCTATTTTCTACTCCATAATGAAATTTAAATAGCTTGCTATCGCTAAGTAAATAATTGGCGCCATAACAGCCTTCTGGAAGCTTTTAATTGTGTCAAACCAGCTCTTCAATTCTAAACATTCCTTACAACCAAGTGATATTTAGAGCTTTGGGTGTCTTCCTGGCAGATGGAAACAGAAACACAAAATGGGGTAAGAAGGCAGGAACGGCCCATTAATCATGCTTTCCTCCTTTTTGCAAAGATGGGTAAAATGCCTGAGGTGACCTTCTTGACCGGGATGGGGAGGTGGAGGGGTCTGATTGAGACGCAGAAAGTCTGGATTTCAGTGCCTGCTGGGTCCCTGCATAGTTTCTGACTCTCGAGTACTCAGTAGCTTCTTTGGACCTCATTCGCCTCCTCTGTGACCAGACTCTGTGACCAGGTGCCCATCCCCACACCCCATCCCAGGGTAGGGTGCCCCAGTAGGAGATAAGCATCCCCCAGAGTTCCAGAACTGGAGCTCCTCTGCCTCACCGTGCTGTGTCCAGAGATCTACAGTGTCCTGGAGACCATGCAGAGTGGCATCCCAGAGGGTGACCAAACAGTGACATGCAAAGAACTCCAGGCCCTTGGCCAGACTACCTAAGTCAAAGATTTTCCAGATGAACACTACTGAGAAAACCAGCTGAACTAAATCAAATAAATTTCTTTACTGCAGGATTTCCCAGAGCCTTTATAGACAATATGCTTCAGAAGTTTCGGGGGGAGAGGGGTACAGAAGAATTTGAAGAATAAATTCTTTTTGCAAAGGTCAATGCTCAGACCTGACAGGTCCAGGAATGTGATGCTGCCTGATTGTTTCTTTCTTTTCTTTTTTGTCTTTTTGAGGCAAGGTCTCCCTTTACTCCCAGCTGGCCTGGAGCTCTCTATGTAGACCAGGCTGGCCTTGAACTCACAGAGATCCACCTGCCTCTGCCTCCCAAGTGCTAGGATTAAAGGCATGCACCACCATGCCCGGCCATTCATCTCAACAGAAAAGCATTCAACCCAACAGCCTCACCAGGCCCTTCACCATGGCTCATCCCAGAGTCAGAATGAATTTGTCTCAGGGTCAGGATCTGGGTACTGGAATTTTTTTTGGCTCTCCTGATGATTCTAACGTGTAGCCAGTTCCAGGGAGTGTGGCAAGGCACCAAGTCTTTTCATGGCTACCCAGGAGCATCTAGGAAAAGTACATGATCCCACCCAGGTCAGTGGTGGCAAGAAACCCAAAGAAGCACTCATCTGCCACCTTAGAGACAAATCAGGTCTACTGGGATGGTCAGCATAGAGCCTCTAGAATGAGTAACACACATTTCCTAACAGACAATTAGGAATCTGGCTCTAATTATCTCTCTTAAAGCTCTGTGGACTTTTCCTTTCAGAATGGAAATAACTTTACTGATTTTCTGGTTGTAAGTTTAATGCTTTCACTATGGGGTGAGATAGATGACATAAAAATGCAAAGTGAAGGCTGGAGAAATGGCTCAGCTGTTAAGAGCACAGACTGCTCTTGCAGAGGACCTGGATTCAATTCCCAGCACCCACATGGCAGCTAAGAACCACCTTTAAGCCAGGCATGGTGGGCACACACCTTTAATCCTAGTACTCAGGAGGCAGAAGCAGATGATCTCTGTGAGTTCAAGGCCAGCCTGGTCTATGGAGTGAGTTCCAGGCCAGCTGGGGCTATAGGGAGACCCTGTCTCAAAAAGACAAAAAAAAAAAAAAAAAAAAAAAAATGTAAAGTGAAAACTACTCTTAATTCTCTCGCTGTGAGCATTTTATGCCTACTCCTAGACTTTATCAGAGGTTTTTTTGGTGGTGGTGGAAAGGGTGGGGGTGGTTCGTGTGATGCTGCGGACTCAACCCAGGACCTCAGGCATGCTAGGCAAGTGTTCTTCCTTACTAACTACTTCCCTGGCCCCATTAGACTGTTCCATAATCTAACAGTGTTTTATAGCTTGGTTCTTTACTCATTGATGCTTCTCAAATGTCTTCCCATCACAATATAAATAATCTCATGACTCTAAATGTTCCCACCTTAAACAGACCATATTCCAGTGTGCCCATCAGTGAAGGAATAGACATTTTTGGTCGCTTATCTGATTCATTCTAGAAGAGATGTTTGGAAGTGGAAGCTCTCAGCCCAAACCCCCAGGCCCACCTGAGCCATCAAGCAGGGCCTCCCTTTCTACTCGCCTCTCCTCCACCTGCTCCGTCCTCACACTTCCCCTTCCCTGAACCCCTGCCTTTCCCACCTCTTCAGCCCTTGCAAAGTATTTTCTGGCTGTTCTTGTTCTAAACGTCCAATCTTCTTTTACTTTAGATGGAATTCTTCTTTATTCAGGGTGACTTGAAAGCCTCACATGGATAGAGACCTGTTTTCTGCTTTAGGAAAGGGCCGGCTGGCATCGGCTCATCCAAGTATGGGTTATTGGGAAATACGACATGTTTTTATTGACTCCTTGAGAATTCCATGCAGTGTATTTTATCATATTCAGAACCCTCCCATCTCCTCTCACATCCACCCCATCCTCCTACCCCCACCCACTTCAAGTCCTTTGTCTTTTTAGTCTCCATTTCTTCCTTGTACCCCTGTGTATCGTGCAGGCTGAAGGTCTCATCCCCAGCAGAGGTCACCAAAGTCTCTTTGAAAGAGAACCGAACCATTGTTGTCCTTTCCTCAGTCTTCTGCACCCTGACCCCTTGCCCTCCCCTGTCTCTCTCCTCCCCTCTGTAGCACCACTTTTCACTTTGGGCAATAATTGTTCACATGTCTGTCTATCAGGACACAAAGCCCCTCGCGTCCTTGATCCCGAGGCCTACAGCTTCGAACACCACCCTGGTGAAACGATACCTTCAGGGTTTCCTAAATGTATCCTACCAAAACCCCATGTTTTTCAGGAAAAAACTCCAAGCTGTCTTCCTTTTTAATATTAAAAGTAACATCTATGACCCACACCCTGCCCTCCACTCCCTAAAGCCAAAAACAGCACAGCTTTAAGCTTATACCAAGGCTGGCTTACATGACCTCACTACTAACTTAGAGAGCATGTGTCACATATGACCAGGAGGGCAAAAGATCTTTTGTTTTTCCACAGCACATGAATGGAAGCAGTTTGCTATGCTACACCCCCAACCACCCTTACGAATGTCACTCCCAGCAACAGGCCCTCACCATAAATGGAAGCAGTTTGCTGAGCTACACCCCAACCACCCTTACGAATGTCACTCCCAGCAACAGGCCTACTTACTTATTTGGTATTTTGCCACTGGCAGTTGTGCTAAGCAGGCAGGCACAGTCCAGCACTGAGTGATGTCACACCACAGGGAATCCCAAAACTAGTAAGCAATCAAATAAAGAATTGATGGATGTTTTGAAGGAAACAAAGGAGGAGGAGGAGGAGGAGGAGAGAAGGGAGGAGGAGGAGAGAAGGGAGGAGGAGGGGGTGGAGGGGGAGGAGGAGGAGGAGGGAGGAGGAGGGAGGAGGAGGGAGG
>VZQC01009446.1:1576668-1642495 GCA_009823505.1 Rhizomys pruinosus
GAGGAGGAGGGAGGAGGAGGAAGGGGGAAGAGGAGGAGGGAGGAGGAAGGGGGAGGAGGAAGGGGGAGGAGGAAGGGGGAGGAGGAAGGGGGAAGAGGAGGAGGGAGGAGGAAGGGGGAGGAGGAGGAGGGAGAGGAGGATTATTCTTGCTCACTCTCAGTAAACAAGGTGATGTGGGAAAGCCTGGCTGAGGTTTAAACTGGAGGAGCCAGTTGCCTGCCTGTGGCCAGGTAGGAGGCATAGTCCAGATGTCCCTGGATGGAACTTTGGCATAACTGAGGTAGGAAAGGTCAGGAGCCTGGTGAGGGAGGAGGAGAGAGACTACAGGTGACTGTGAGGAGATAGGCAGGAATGCACCATGTGTAGGTAGGTACAAGTCTCTAAATTCTGTGGCTGGAAGTGGAGCCCCAGATGAAAAAGAAACAGGAACAGGGAGCTGAGGCAGGGGGCCTTAAGCAATGTTATTTAGAGTACAGAGGGAGGGTCTTCATGTCTTCAAGGTCTGCTTATTTATTACTATACAGATTACCTGGACTCAAAGTTATTAAATATCTCAAGTCTTGGGTTTTGTTTTGGTTTTTTTGACAGGGTCTCCCTTTAGTCCTAGCTAGCCTGGTGCTCACTCTGTAGACCAGGCTGGCCTTGAACTCACAGAGATCCACCTGCCTCTGCCTCCCTAGTGCTGGGATTAAAGGCACGTGCTACCACACCCGGCCTAAGATGGTTCTTAGCCATCATGTGGGCACTGGGAATCGAACCCTTGTCCTCTGGAAGAGCAGTCAGTGCTCTTAACCACTGAGTCATCTCTCTAGCCTGTCTTGTTTTTGTTTTACACATCCCATAAACAATTACTGTCTTTGACTCTTCAAAGAATCCCAAACCATAATCACATCAAGACAACCCTCCTGCGTACAAGAAAACTGGGGCAAGGAGAATTAGATAAACTCTCTGAAAATTTATGGTGCTTCTAATTTCTTTTTTTTTCTAATTTCTTTTAATGAAACAAAACATGTGTGTGTGTATGTATCATTTTGTTTGATTTTTTTCTATTTTTAACATTTTAATTACAAGATCTTTACAGATTGCTCTGAGAAGGAAGGATACAGGAGGAAGTTAGGAATGAGGAATTTTCAACCATTTCCAAAATAGACATGAAGACCCTCCCTCTGTATTCTAAATAACATTGCTTAAGGCCCCCTGCCTCAGCCCCCTGCCCCATTTCTTCTTTATCTGGGGCTCCACTTCCAGTCACAACTTCTTTGGAGATATTTTTGCCTCTATCCTCATGTTTATATGTCTGACCCCAAAGTTAGAACCTAGACAGTCAAGTGCCCAGGTAAACAGGGTGACTTGAAAGCCATGCATAGATGGAGACTTGTTTTCTGTTTTAAGAAAGGGCAGGTTGACATGGGCTCATCCAAGTATGGGTTATTGGGAAATAAGACAACATTCATACAAAGTAGCCCTTGTTCAGGACTGTTTTTGAACAACACATGCATTGGCCCCTTCTGACTGCTGCCTTTAATATTTGGCCTCCAGGTGAAATACCGCAGCTACTCTGCTTCAAGAAGTTGAACTTTGTGGATTTCTAAAAGTAACTAGAATGCAGAAACTGGTAGGAAAAGCAAGAAGGAATAAAGGACACATTCTACCACAGACTGCCTGCCTGGATTCACATGGTTCTGCAGCCTTTGTAGTCTTACTTTGAAAGTTAATTCCAAAGACTCGTCTTCAAGGAAGAATTTGCTTTGCAGGTCCACATTAGGATCTTAGATGGTCTTCAAAGAAGTCTTTTTTTTATTTTATTTATTTTTGTATGTGTACGAATGTACTGTCTGCATGTAGGTTTGCACACCTGTGTCATGCAATGCCACGGAGGTCAGAAGAGGGTCTCGGATTCCCCTGGAACTGGAGTTCTCCTGGAACTGGAGTTACAGATGGTTCTCAGGCGCCATGTGGGTGCTGGGGATCGAACCCGGGTCCTCTGCAAGAGCAGTCAGTGCTCTTAACCTCTAGGCCATCTCTCCAGCCCCAAAGCAGTCTTTACCATGCTGTCAGAAACTATGAGGAAAACTAAGAAAAGTAACATACAATAATAGCAGGCCTTCGAAACTATTACTGCTAAGTAATCACTGTAAGGTTCTTATCCTCAAATTGCGGGGCAGGGGTGAGGGTGAGCCCACTGCAGAACATCAAACAGGACTTGCCAGCTCACCTGAAAGGAGCAAACCCTGTGGAATTCCATGGGGAGAGTTCTTTGCCCATCTGTGAGCATCAGATGGAATTTCACAGAAGAACGTTCTCTAAATTCTCTTCTGCTCCAGGGAACTCCTGACTAAGACAGGTGGCAAGAGAGGGTTTTTCCCAGGTCAAATTTTTCTTAGCACTTATAAGGAAATAACACAGTACTTGTGCAAATACAAGAAATGTCACCATTCAGAACTCTTAAAAAGACTGGGATTCTGGGGCTGGAGAGATGGCTAGCAGTTAAGAGCACCGACCCCTCTTGCAGAGGACACGGGTTCGATCCCCAGCACCCACATGGTGGCCAAAAACCATCTGAAACTCCAATTCCAGGAGAATTCCAGTTCCAAGGGAATCCGAGACCCTCTTCTGGCCTCTGCGGCATTGCACGACACTGGTGCACAGACCTGCATGCAGACAGTACATTCCTACACATACAGAAATTTAAAAAAAAAAATCTTTAATAAAAAAAAAAAAAAGACTGGGATTCTAAAATGTCAAGAGGAGTATACCAACCAGGTGAACTCAGGCCAGGAACACGTAGGGGGCAGATGGGTCTCCTGCACTGAAACATTTGTGCAGCAATAACACAGAGTCTCAGCAGGGGTTCTGGGGCCCCTCCGTTATCTAACCTGGGGCACCACACCCAAGATTCCTTGTTTAGTAAGAAAATATATAAAATGGGCCCATCCTTTACAAACAGGGCTCTGAAGATCATATATGTTACATGCACCTGATTACTTCCCCATGCCATACTCCAGGCAGGCATCACAAACTGACCACAGCACTCATTTTCACTAAACCCATTTGTGAGATAAAACTCCAGGGAATTTTATGCGAAGACATGACATCTAAAGGCACCTCTACCTCAGTTTTTCAGCAGCCCCCTGTATTGGAGATTCATTCCCCATGGAAAGAACTATGAGGCACGTGCCATTAGGATATTGGGCCTTATCCAAGATCCTAATTGAGGTCAATCACTAAGAATATCTGCATTTTCCTAAACAAGCTATATGCATTATTTATGGCTTTCCAATGCTGAATGAATAAATGCTATTTGTGCTATTTCCTTTCCTCTTCACTGTAAAAAAAAAAAAAAGAAAAGAAAAGAAAAGAAAAAAAAGCCTAACAAAAAGCAACTTAAGGAAAGGTTTATTTTGGTCTTCCGAGCCTTTCTTTTCAACAGTTCAGAATCTTGGGCCAGTGAGATGCCTCAGTGGGTAAAGGAACTTGCCACTAAGCTTCAGGACTGAGTTCAATTCCCAGGACCCATGTGAAGAAAGGAGAAAACCAACTCCCAAAAGTTGTTCTCTGCCCTCCACAGGCATGCCGTGGTATATGTTCCCTGAATACCACCCCACATATACATATATTAAGTAAATAATTTTTTAAGAAAAGTAAATTAAAGCCAGGCATGGTGGCACATACCTTTAATCTCACCACTTGGGAGGCAGGGGCAAAGATCAAGGCCAAGCAGTTCTCATAGCAAGTTCCAGGCTAGCTGGGGTTTCAGAGAGAACCTATCTCAAAAAACTAAAAATAAAAAAACCAAAGAAATCAGAAAAAAAGAGTTCAGAGTTCTGACATTTCCTGCACTTGCACACAGTCCACAATGGTAGAGAAGGCATGGGGACGGAAACCTGGCGGAGTGAGTCCACGGTGGCAGAGTCAGTCTATGGTGGCAGGAGCTTATGGCACTTCTTGTTCACATCTTAGCAGACAAAGACACAGAGAGCTCAAGCCAGAACCAAAAGCAGATCTCACTCAAGGCCCACCCCTAGTAGCCTGTTCCCAACCAACCAGGTAGGCACCATGTCTCAACAGTTCCACAACCTTCCAAACTAGCATCCCCTGTTGGAAATCAAGTATTCAAGCCTATGGGGGACATTTTTCTTCAAAACATAATAATACACTTTCATTTTATTTGGGTTTGTGTTCCAATAAAGTACATAGAGCTTCCACATTTCAGAGCAGTTGGCTTGGAACACTTCTCCAAGGGGTTTGCTGAAGGCTTCTCTAATGCTCTCTCCAGCCTACAAACTTAAGGACTCCTAACTAACCAGTAGAAAAGAGAAGAAAAAGGAGGGCTGAATAAATACAAATTCCACCAGCAGTGAAGCACAATGGTCATTCGAACTGAATCCCAAGTCTGTAGGGAAATACTTTAAAACCATATGAAGGGGCTAAAAGATGACTCATCAGTTAAGAGTATTCAGTTGCCAGCACATTCATTCACATCCATAGATGATTCCTGCTTGATCTAGCTGGGAAAAAAATGCCCAAGATTTTATCTAAACACTCTTCTGCAATGTGGTTCTATTCTGGAACAATCATACCCTGGGCTCGGCATATAAGGCTTTGTCAGTGCTTAGCTGTCAATCATCCCAAGGACGGAATAATCTCACAAAGAGGCAGGAAATAAACTGAGCATTTGTCACTGAGAGCATATTAGCCCATATCTACAAAGCACAGGCCAACTGCTATGAACTTCAACCAATCACAAAACAACCATTTCTGCTCAGTGGGTACTAAAGTCAGGTGCTAGCACAGAACTTTAACCCCAGCACTCAAAAGGCAGAAGTAACTGGATCTCTGTGAGATCAAGGCCAGTCTGGCCTCCATAGCAAAATCCAGGCCAGCTGAGGCTATAGGGAGGCACTTACTCAAATATATATGTTATATATATATATATATATATATATATATATATATATAAATTCTAGGTCATTGTTGGCTACATAGTGAATCTGAGGCCAACTTGGGCTACATAAGACCCTGTCTCAAAAGAACAAATCAAAAAAGATGAAAGAAGGAAGAAACTAGAATTAATATAAACCCAAATTACTTAATTTCTGAAAATAAAAAGAACACCAGCAGCAGACAGAGAAGAACCCTTCCAAGTTACATTTGGTGTGGTGGCACATGCTTTTAATCTCAGCACTTGGGAGGCGGGGCCAGGTGGATCTCTATTATAAGTTCAAGGCCATAACAAGTTCCAGGCCATCCAGTGCTACATGGTGAGGCCCTGTTTTCAGTAAAATAAGTACATATGCATAAACATATGTAAGAGGAATATAAATGGAGTTCCCTATAATGGTAACAATGCCTCTACCAAATACACAGGATAACAAATACAAAGCCCAATGCCAGGAATGGGCTCCCTCTTTTGAAGTGTTGACCAGGAAGGTCCCATAGACCCTTAATTGCCATGCTTCTTAGTTGCCCTCTAGAACTTGATGATAAGTGCCTATTGTTGAAGATACTACATATGTGAGTCATAGAAAAAAAAAACAGAAATCAAACCTCAAAGCTTCATCTCTGCCACCTAGCTTTCATGGTGCTGGAAGATGCTATGCACACTGCCAGAAGGAAAAAGTAAAAGTCAACTTTACCTAGCTGTGAATCCTGCAAACTACAATAATGACTAGCCTGGCAAGATATACCCACTAGTAGTACAAATATTATAGGAGTAACCAACCAGTTTCTTGTTGGATTTAAGGGCCAATTCACAGGACAGAGCTCATACCTGGCAATACAATATGGGCCAGGAACCTATGGCTAGACTGGTCACAGACCAAGGGGAGAACCTGCTATTAGAACCCTGTACTATAGGGATACCTATATCACACCTTCTCCTCTCAAGACTCAGGGATCATTATGGAAAGGGAGGATGGAAAGATTGTAAGATACAAGGAAACCTTGTTTTCTAGACATAACAGGGCAGTTTGATATATGAGCTGACAGCATACACAAGACTTTCACAAGCCCAAGCCAAACAATAACCCAGCATGGAGAGGGAAAGTGAGACCAGCCCTACCAGCCCTAGCTGAGAACAGTGGGAGGCAGCTGGGAGAGGAAGGGTCAGTTTTCTTTAAGGGTGTAATATTGAGTAGGTTAGCCAGACTCCAAGGATGGGCCCACACCCAAAAGCATCGAAGAACACAAATTAGACTTGATAAAATAATAATAGAGACCGTGAAGTGAGGGATAGACACATGGAGGTGGATCCACGGGGAGATGGGGAGGGGTGTAAATATTATCAAAATACATCGTATGAAATTCTCAAAGAATCAATAAGGGCTGGAGAGATGGCCTAGTGGTTAAGAGCGCTGACTGGTCTTGCAGAGGACCCAGATTCGATCCCCAGAACCCACATGGCAGCTGAGAGCTGTCTTTAACTCCAGTTCCAGGGGAATCCGACGCCCTCTTCTGACCTCCGTGGCACTGCACGACATGGGTGCACAAACCTACATGCAGACAGAACTTTCATACACATAAAAAAATAAATAAATAAAATTTAAAAAAAAGAATCAATAGAAAAATGTTTAGGGGCTGGAGGGATAGCTCAGCAGTTATGAAAGAACATGTGCTATTCTTCCAGAGGACCCAGGTTTGATTTTAGCACCCACATGACAGCTACCAACTATCCATAATTCCAGTTCCAGGGGATCTGACATCCTCTTCTGGCCTCTGTTGGCATTGCATGACATGGGTACACTTACATACATGCAGGTTAAACATTCATACACATAAAATTAAAATCACGGGGCTGGAGAGATGGCCTAGCGGTTAAGAGCGCCGACCGCTCTTGCAGAGGACCCGGGTTTGATCCCCAGCACCCACATGGCGGCTGAGAACCGTCTGTAACTCCAACTCCAGGAGAACTCCAGTTCCAGGGGAATCTGAAGCCCTCTTCTGACCTCCGTGGCATTGCACGACACAGGTGCACAGACCTACATGCAGACAAGTACATTCATACACGTAATAAAAAATAAAAATAAAAAAATTTTTAAAAATCATGAATTGGTTTTAAAATTTTAAAGTAGATGTGTAATGGAAAACAGAAAGAATAACAATCTAGACTGGGTATATATCAAGACATAATGGTTCCAGGGTGAGATATTGTTCAAAGAAAACTATTTCCTGGTAGCCAAGGAACTGGCTCAGTTGTTAAAGTGCTCACTGCCAAGTTTGATCCTCAGCACTCACATAAAAAGACAGGCACTGAGCACATGCCTGTGACCCACTGCTGGGGAGCCAGAGACAGGGGGTCCCTAGGCTTTCCTACCCAGCTAGCTGAATAAAGAGGACCAAGTTCAGTAAGAAACTCTGCGTCAAAATATAACACGCAACGTGATTGAGGAAAACACCCAACATGGACTTACACTCCTGCACATACATGCATGCACAGGCATACACACCAACACATACACACAAAGAAAACTTGTTTCCTCCCTATTGGTTCACTCTACTTTTCATCAGAATTTTGTTTGAACGAATGTATTTTCTAAACATATATGAATGCAAGTCTTTATCAGATTCAAAGAAAGATGTTGCATTCTGGAGATGGCAGTCAATGCACAGTGAACTTTTTTTAAAAAAGGAAATTTCATGAATTTTGTCCAGATTGAGCTTTGGGTATTTAATTAAATCTCCAAAGTCTGGTTAAAGTGTGAGTGTAGAATGGCACCTTTGGTGAGAAACAGAAGCCAAGGGGACTCCATAAAGCAAGAAATTTCAGCAAAGTATCATGTACTACTAGGCATTAATGCCTAATAAGGCCTCATCACTCATGTAATAACTAACAAATCTGGAGAGCTTGCCAACATGTCCATACATGTTGCTTTGACTCCTCCTTGCTTCAGATGTTTTTAACAGTCTCCTTACAGAGGAGAAATCAGACCTTACTTTCTCCAAAACCAATGGGCTCTTGTTTTCTGTGCTCTGTGCCTAAACACTGAAGGTCAAGGCTGAGTTAAAACCAGACAGTGACTGGAATTGACTAGAGAAACAGAAGCCCAACTCTAATTAAGGACACTGTTAATTACTCTTCTCTCTGCAGACATTACTCCAATCTTGGTCTTCAGCCCTGGCACGAACCTGTTCTCAATCATGCTTCTTGCAGAACACCAACAGCAGACAGAGAAGAACTCTTCCAAGTTACATTTTGCCACAAAATAAATCCTTTCTGTCATTTCTTGAGCCACATGCCCCAACCCTTGGAGCTCAGAGCTGCCTCCTGCACCAGAAACCATGTGAAGAGCCCGCCCAGCTAGCTCCCCTGTCAGACGTCCCCAAGCATGAGACACCTAAGGCTCTGGGCCCTACCATCTTCCCTCCCGGCTTTTCCTTCCTCTCTTAGCCCATTTGGAACTGATTATACAGGTTGTGGACAGTCTATGTCTTGACCATCTGGGCCATCTGAGATGCAGCCATCAGAACTAGCCTCATGACCCAAACAAGCATTATCGATGACCAAAACAGGGGCAAGAGACTGAAGAGAAGCTTCGATGCTTACTAGTGCTTGCGACCCTTCCAGAGGACCCAAGTTAGGTTGCCAGCATCCACATCAGGTGGCCCACAACCACCTGCAACTCCAGTTCTAGGGGATCCAACACCTTCTTCTGGCGCCTGCTTCCACCTGCACATGTGGCATACACACAGACACACGTAAAGAATAAAATAAAATCTTAAAAAAAAAAAAAAGTGATGCAACTTATTAGCACTTGACTACTGTCCTAATTTCTTTCTGTCGATGTGATTAAAACACTGACCAGAAGCCTGGCATGGTGGCGCACACCTCTAATCTCAACACTCGGGAGGCAGAGACAGGTGGATCTCTGTGAGTTCAAGGCCAGTCTGGTTTACATAGCAAGTTCCGGGCCAGCTGGGGCTACAGATAGACAATGTCTCAAAAGGAATGCTATCCCCTTGGGGCTGGAGAGATGGCCTAGCAGTTCGGAGCGCCAACTGCTCTTGCAGAGGACCTGGGTTTGATCCCCAGCACCCACATGGTGGCTGAGAACCATCTTTAACTCCAGTTCCAGGGGAATCCAACTCCCTCTTCTGACCTCTGCAGCATTGTACAACACAGGTACACAAACCTACATGCAGACAGTACATTCATACACACAAAAAATAAAAATAGCCGTGGCATGTTGGCGCATACCTTTAATCCTAGCACTCGGGAGACAGAGGCAGGCGCATCTTTGTGAGTTCAAGGCCAGCCTGGTCTACAGAGTTCCAGGGCAGCTGGGAGCTACAGGGAGACCCTGTCTCGAAAAGACCAAAAAAATAAATAAAAAATAAAAATAAAAAATGAAATAAATAAAATAAATTTAAAAAAAGAATGCCACCCCCCCCCCCGGAAAAAAAAACAAACACTGACCAAAACCAACTTGGGGAAGAAAGGGCTTATTTCACCTTACACCACAGTTCATCATCAAGGGGAACCACAGTAGGAGCTCAAGGCAGGAACTTGAAGCACAGACCATTAGAAGTGTGCTGCTTACTGGCTTGATCCTCTGGCCCATGCTCAGCCTGCTTTCTTATATAATAAAGGACCACCTCCCAAGGGGGGTACCATGCACAGCCCCTCGGGCCCTCCCATATCACTCAGCAATCAAGAAAACGCCTCACAGACAGGGCCACAAGGCCAGCCCAGTAGAAGAAATGCCCCAGTTGAGGTTCCCTCTTCCCAGGTGTAGTCAAGTTGACTACAGCTATCCAGTACAACTGTTCTTCCAAGCCCACCACTGACTGTGACACTTAAGACAACCAAGTTCTCTTCTCCATGTCCTACCATCTTCATCCACAAGGTAAAGACAATATGGTCTTTTCTTTTCCTGTTGCTGTGACAAAACACCTGACGAAAGCAACTTAAGGAAAGAAGGGTTTATTTTTTGGCTCACTATTGGAGGTTGTATTCATGACTGGAAAAAGTGGGCTGAGCACCAGAATTCATCATCTCCACAAGGGCCAGCTGGTCGCATTACAACCTCAGTCACAAAGCAAAGAGAAAAGAATGCCATCTCTCAGCTCCTTTTATCCTTTTTTTTCTTTAGATTCACAGTAGAATATTATTCAGCCATGACGAGGGGGCAAATCATGTTATTTCTAATGAGACCATCATGTTAAATGAACAAGCCAGGCTTAGAAATGCAAATGTCACAGATTTTCTCACATATGTAGAAACCACATTTTTTTAAAGATATAAAATTGGAAGAGGAACATTTGGAAAGAATAATGAGACCACAAGGAAGGGAAACAAGAAGCAAAAGAGGACAAGAGGAGATGAATATGATCAAATTATTATGTAAATATGTCACTCGTACACATGTATGAAAATGTCATAAGGAAGCCCCCTGTTTTGTACAATTAATATGCACTAGCAAAAAAGAAGAAAATAAGCTGGGCGTGGTGGCACACGCCTTTAATCCTAGCTCTTGGGAGGCAGAGGCAGGCGGATCTTTGTGAGTTCAAGGCCAGCCTGGTCTACAGAGTGAGTTCCAGGACAGCTGGGGCTACAGGGAGACCCTGTCTTGAAAAGACCAAAAAAAAAAGAAAAAAAGAAAAAAAAAGAAAAATAGTACTTCTTGCAAGAAATATGGTTTATAATGTATGTCACAATTAATGAGCATAACTTTCACACAGGAATAATTATGAACAACTTATAAAATTCTGCTATGACCAAGACTTGCACAAAATATTGATAAATGTCAGTAAATATCAGTAAATGTAATTGACAATAGCATCCTTAATAATCACTTCCACCCATCTTGGTGTGTTACTTTAGTTTTCATTTATTCTTTGACAGTTTTGTATATTTATATAATGATATTTAGTAGGTTTTCGCCCCCATACCCTCTTGAAGTTCCCCTCCCACTTCTGCTGAACCCATCCTCCTTCACAGGAGGTCTCCCTCCTACTTTTTCATTCGATATATTGTAACTGGATTTTCGTGCATTTCATACAATGCATCCTAATCATACTTAGACCCCCCCCCACATCTGGACCACACCATAGCCTGCCTGCCCACAGATTTCATGCATTCTATCATATATATCATATATCTTCAGCCTACTGAGTCAAGTTTATCCAGATGTCCCTTGGTGTAAGTTCATTCCCTGGAGCCTGCTGAGTCTATCTAGCATAAAGAAGACCAACTCTCCTTCACCCAGCAGTGATCAGCTGTTGACAGTTCCTCAGCTAAGGTTCGGGGCTCCTGCCCATTTCCCCAGTTCTATGCTGGGTTTTTATCTCACTGAGTTTGCATGCTGTAAGTTCAAATGAGCAAGTTCCCAGAAACCTGGAAGACTGTTTCCTCATGGTCGGACACCACCCCTGGTTCATGCTATCTTTCTGCGCCATCTTCTACAATGGTCCCTGAGCCCTGGGTGTGTGAGGTTTAATATGAGTCCTGTTCAGGAACATGCACTCTGCCATCTCTTATTCTCATTTAGGCCAGTTGTGGCCTTCTGTGTTCACCACCCTCTGTTATATGAGGAAGCTGAGAGTTAAAGAATACATTAGTATTCTCTCTACCCTCTGTTCCACTACATTCCATGAGCCTTAGGTGTAGAGGTTCCATTATAGATGTGTTACTTAGGGCTGGGCATTTCAGACACTTATTTTCTGTGTGTGACCAGCTGTAGAACTCTGTAATTCAGTAATACATAGTCTCCTTCTGTTACAAAAAAAGAAGCTTAGATAAATAATACTTCAGTAGTATGAAAAAACAGAGGGAAATGCATTAGTTCAAAAGCCTGCTGAAAAAAAAATGTACATACTGGCCGGGTGTGGTGGCGCACACCTTTAATCCTAGCACTTGGGAGGCAGAGGCAGGCGGATCTTTGTGAGTTCAAGGCCAGCCTGGTCTACAGAGTGAGTTCCAGGACAGCTGGGGCTACAGGGAGACCCTGTCTCAAAAAGACCAAAAAAATGTACATATAATATCTGTATATGAGTGCATGTATAGAGCAAAAAGCTATATAATAAGAAACCTAGTGCCAGACTAGAGAAACGTCCCTTCCAGTTGTTGGTCAAGGTACTCCAAAAGACTCCCCAAATAACACCGGCTATTGCCACAGCCCTTGATTGCCTCCAGAACTTTAAGGCAAGATCCTATTGCTGAAGACAGGACATACTTCAGACAAAGACTTGGAACAATGGAGTTGGAACTGACCTGGAAGCCCCCTCCCCCAAGACTAGCTCTCATAGTTTTAGAGGATACTAGAGAAGCTGCTAAAGAGAAAAATCAATCCGTGGTCCAACCCCAGCTTTAAGGGCTAATAACCACAACAATGACCCCACAGCAAACTATGTCAGTGCAGTCATGGTACTTTTAGCTTGGGGGCAATCAGCAGCTATCTAATTGGACTTAAAACCCAGTTCCTTCCCCATCAAAGGAAAGGAATTCATGTGTGGTACTGTAAACATGGCCAAAAACACATGGCTGGAGAGGTCATAGATCCTAGAGAAAACCCTACGTTTGTCACATCCCTAGACAAATGTAATTACTTACTATATGCTAAATATGAATCCTTATGTTTACAGACAAGTATCTCTGTCACCACTCAGCTTTCTTTTTTTATTCAGTTTAGGACCCTACCCCACAGAATAGTGCCACTTAGAGTTGGGGTGGGTTTTCCCATCTCAATTAACTCAGTCTAGATAATCCCTCTGGCATGTCCATAGCTTTACCTCTAGGTGATTCTTGATCCTATCAAGCTGACAACCAATATTAATCACTATAGATAATAATGGTATAACCCATTACAGAACCATGAGAAGGAATCTATGTGAATTTCTGTAACAGCACCAAAACAATGCCTGCTGCTTGAAGCTGCCATCTCATCCCCACCCATGCTCCAAACATCTCTTGGTTTTGCCCTATTTCTAATCAGCTGGAAAGCCCAGTCATACATCCCAAAATATTTTAGATATCCTCCCACTCCCCTCCATTCTCCTTGTTGCTACTTGAATTCACACTCTGAGACAGAATCCATCAGTCGCCTTTTCCCACATCCTTCCTCCCTTTCCATTAATAAGTGACTTCTGCATTTCAGCAGGTCGCAGAGCCACACTGCTGAAAGAATGCATTTTCCAAATTCTCACCTAATTAGGGATGGCTGTGTGGCTAAGTACTAACCAGTCGGAAGTAAGCAAAAGTAATAAGTTAGATTTCCGAGAAGTTTCTCTTTAAAAGGATGTTTTTACTCCCTTCATTTCACTGTTGGAATGCTCTTGAAAACAACAGCATCACCCTAAGGATGCACAGAGCAGAGAGCCGGAAGATGATTAACTCCCAATAGCTTTATAACCTACATACCAGTTCTTGACTGCTTCCTACTTGCCATGAGAAATAAACAACTTGTAAAAGCGATGATACAGGTAAAGGGAATTAATCCTGACCAATGCAGGCCCCATTGCCTCTTTTTCCCCTGGATCACAGCAAGAGCTTCCTGATGTCACTGCCTCTCACCATCTCTTCCAACCCGATTCTTCCTGTCTAATTTCCCACACACACTGCTGTCATGTCAGTCTCTCAGAATCACAGTTCTGAGCTCTCACAGAACTTTCAATGACCCCATGACCCAGTCTTCTCAGATAGCATCTTATGGCCCCTGCCTACACACTGCTCCTCTTCTTGCCCAGACAAGCTTGATTTCTTCTTGCTTCACATCCTTATCCCAGTCTTCCCTAGCCCTATATTGCTACGCATACTCTGTCCCTTTAGACTTTAGGTGCTTAATTTTGACTGGTCTTTCAGGGCTCAAATGACATTCAGTCCATCTGTGGAGCCAGCTGACCTGATCCAAGCCAGGAGCCTTTGTCCTCAGGAGCTCCCCAGCATGGTCCTCTCATTCAGGGAACCCTGTAGACCTTCCCACACCAAAGCCACTCAAACGCTTATCCTTCTGGCTAGACGGCTCTTTTCCCTGCTGGGGCACCAGGATCCACCTACTCCACTGGTCTCTTGGTCCTTTTCTTAACCAGGGACACTTTTTTTTTCCTTGTCCCATGTCCTCAGGTCCCACCTCCCCTACCCCAGACACAAGGATACTGATCCTATTCATCTTAGAGCTCAGTTTTCAATCCCTCAATCCCTAGAGCTGGGATAGGGGAGCTGAAGACCAGACATGGCATCTGAGGACATCAAAGGTTGAGGGTACTCACAAGTGTTTTTTATTTTAAATTAAGGTTTTCATTTCAAGATAACTATAGGTTTGCATGTACCTGTCACAAGCAGGCAAAGAAATCCTATGTGCCCTTTATCCAGTTTTACTCGTCAAGCTGTACAGTAATCTCAACCAGGACATGACATGAAGTCATTCACCAGTTTTATTCAGACGCCCAGGTTTATTCAGACGCCCTGCAGGACATGTTTAGTTTTACATGCTTTTTTATTTTATTTATTTATTTATGTGTATGAGTATACTGTCTGCATGTAGGTTGTGCACCCGTGTCGTGGAATGCCGCAGAGCTCAGAAGAGGGTCTCGGATTCCCCTGGAATTGGAGTTACAGACGGTTCTTAGCCACCATGTGGGTACTGGGGATCGAACCCGGGTCCTCTGCAAGAGCAGTTGGTGTTCTTAACTGCTAGGCTATCTCTCCAGCCCCCAGATGCTTTTATTGTGCTATAGGTTCATCATTGAAGGCAAGACACAGAACAGTTCTAAAGCACGAAGATCCCTTGTGTTGCCTTTTTGTGACCATATCTACCTTGGCCCCATTTCTCACTCCATCCCTAACCCCAGCCATTCCTAATCTTCCATCTATATGTGTGCTATTTCGACAGATTATATAAATGGCATCATACAACATATAACTCTGGAGGTTGACTTATTTTTTGCTTGGCACATTTCCTTGGCAATTCATCCAAGTTGTTTCTTGGATTGACAGCTCATTTCTTTTGACTGCAGAATAATCTGTGACACAGAGTACTACAGCTTCTTATAAAATCTCTCTAGTTCTCACTGATGTTTTTAGAAATGCACTTTTTATGGACTTTTGCTATGAAGATTTTATTTTGCTTAAAATTGTAAACAAAGGGGGCTAGAGAGATGGCCTAGCAGTTAAGAGCACCGACTGCTCTTGCAGAGGACCCGGGTTCGATTCCCAGCACCCACATGGAGGCTGAGAACCATCTTTAACTCCAGTTCCAGGGGAATCCAACACCCTCCACAGCATTGCACGACACAGGTACACAAACCTACATGCAGACAGTACATTCATACACATAAAAATAAATAAATTTTTTTAAAAAAGTAAACAAAACAAGAACTACAAGGCTTCTCTTGCTGTGGCCCCTGCTCCATGGTTTCAGCATCTACTTGAGCAGGAAGTTCTAACTGCCATGAACTCCCTCTTTATGGCTTTATTCTTGAGATACTAGCCACCATCTTCATGAGTTCAGCTTGCATGCAAAAGATCCACTACAGCTGGGCTGGTGGACTGTGAGCATCTCCTCCTAGAAGAAAGGGCCAGAGAGGGTCATTGGATCTGTACCTGATTACCCAGCCACTCCTCCCAACTAGCTGTGTGCAATTCTGCCCTAATGGCCTGTGGTCTCAGAGTCTTGGGAAAGTTTGGGAAAGACTAGGGGAAGAGTCTCCATGTCTGCAGCTATGGAAAAGCCAACATCCATGCAGGGTGAAGACTTTCCAATGTGGCTGCTTTGGAGTCACCTACACTCCTGTCAGTAACTTCTCACCCAGGCTCTGTAAAGTAAACCCAATAAATTCATTGGTCCCCATGGAGAACTTTAGGGACACTGAACTTTGGTTTGTCATTGGGACCTTAGAAGAAGGAGAATAGACATTGCTTAGTCCCCTCCATCACTGAGATAAAATTCTCATGACAATGGGACTCCCCAAATTATCCACCCCACTTTCAAACTGTTGTCAACTTCTTCATGAAGTCCTCTTCCCAGCAACTAGTGAACAAAAAGAAATCAAAATCCAAAGCAGATTCTTCCCAGTTCAAGCAAATATTAGATATCTCAAAGAACCTCTAACTACAGAGTGCCTTTCCACAGTCTCTGCCCACCACAGGAGAGGCTCTTTGTGGGACAATTTCACAGCCTCTTACACTACAATTGGTCACTTTCCACCTTAACTTCCCTGGTACCCAGACACACTTGACCTTCTCTCTCGGTAAGCTGTAAATTCTTCACGGAAGGAGCTGAAGCCAGTTGGATGTTTGCAGTCAGACTCTGAGTATGCAAGGCTGATTTGCGTGAGTAGCTACTGATTCAAACATTAAATGAAAGTGAATGAGATTTATCAATTAACTCAATCAGCAAAGACAAGACTTGGCAGAAAGACTTTGTGGAGAAGATAGGGCCCAAAGAGTCCTTCAAAGAATGGATAGAATTCAGGCTCACTATTGAAGCCTAGAGGCCCAGACTTGTAATTCCAACTACGTGGGAGGATTAGATGAGAGTTCAAAGCCTTCTTGAGCTTCAGAGCTAGTTCAAAGCCATCCTGGGAAACTTAGTGCAACTCTGTCTCAAAATAACTGCTTGCAAATTGGTTTTACATGAAGGATGCTTGTACTCAAAACTTATTACTTAATGTTTAAAAAAAAAGAAATAAATGAAAGTAAATATAAAGAGAGAGAGAGAGAGAGAGAGAGAGAGAGAGAGAGAACTGGAGAAGAGTCCCTGACTCAGCCTCCCAGGCTAAGAAACTATAACAACTTAAATATCTCTCAAATGATGCATAGATAATGAAAACGTGTGCATTTACACAATGGAGTTCTACTCAGTGGTAAAGAAAGACAAAGCATAAAATCTGCAGGTAAATGGATGGAACTAGAAACTGTAACTCTAAGTGAAGTAACACAGACTCAGAAGAACAAGCAATGTATGTTCTCTAATTTGTGGATCTTAGCACCAAATCCTTATATGTGAGTATAAAACCTGATGTAACCACAGGAGCCAGAAAAATGGAAAGAACATGGGGGTAAAGGGAAAAAAGTCCTGAGAGAGGAGATAGTAGGAAACAGATGTTATGAAGGGGGAATGGGGGACATGGGGGGATTTAACAGGGACAGAGAAAAGGAAAAGATATACAAGGAACCATGAGGGGAAAGAGGAAAAGAAGGTCAAGAGAGGGTGAATAATGGAAATAGGTATTATCAAGGGGAAGGTGGGAAAAGTGGAGGGACTTTAACCACAGAGCGAAGGAGGGTTAGACAGGGAGAGAGGGAGGACAGTTAAATAACAATTAGGTGGTGTGAAAACCCACCCGGTGGGAAATGCATTAGTTCAAAAGCCTACTGAAAAATACACATACAAGGTCTGCACATGCGTACGTGTACATAGCTACATAGAAAAAAAAAAACAGTGCCAAATGGAAGACACCCGCTCTGAATTGTTGGTCAGGATAGTTCAAGAGACTCCCAAAATTACCTCGAAGAACTTTAAGGTAAGACCCTGTTGCTGAAGATAGGACAGTTTAGGACACAGGACTTGGAGCAATGGAGCTGGAACTGACCTGGAAGCCCCTTCCCTGACAACTAGCTCTCATAATTTTGGAAGCTACCATGCAAGTTGCTAAGGGAGAAAAATCAATCAGCAGCCAAACCACAGTTTTGTTTTGTTGGTTTTTTTTATGTGTATGAATGTACTGTCTGCATGTAGGTCTGTTCACCCGTGTCGTGCAATGCCTCGGAGGTCAGAAGAAGGTGTCGGGTTCTGCTGGGACTGGAGTTAAAGACAGTTCTCAGCCGCCATGTGGGTGCTGGGGATCGAACCAGGGTCCTCTGCAAGAGTAGTCGGTGCTCTTAACCGCTAGGCCATCTCTCCAGCCCAAACCACAGTTTTAAAGCCTAATAACCACAATGACCGGCACAGCAGACTATATCAGTGCAGTCATGGTGGTTTTATCTTGGCAGTAATCAACAGCTACCGAATTGAACATAAAGCCCACTCAATGGGAGGGAATTCATGTGTGGTACTATAAGCATAGCCAAATAAAATGTCTGGAGAGGTCATAGATCTTAAAGAAAACTGTCACATCCCTAAACAAATATAATTTCTTGCTGTATGCTAAATATGGATCCTTGTATTTACAGACAAGTTTGCCAGTCACCACTCATCAAAGAAGCTCCTTTTGCAACAGAGAGAAAATATTACAGAGTTCTACAACTGGTCACACACAGAAAATAAGTGTCTGTGAAATGCCCAGCCCTAAGTGACACATCTACAATAAAATCTCTACACCTGAGGCTCACATAACATAGTGGAATAAGGTAGAGAGAATACTAATACATGTCTCAACTTTCACCAGTGAGTCTTCTGCATGCAACAAAGGATGATGAACACAGAAGGTCACAACTGGCCAAAAGGAGAATAAGATACTGCAGAGTGTGTGTCCCTGGACAGGACTCATATTAGCCACTCACGGCTCAGGGACCACTGGAGAAGATGGAGTAGAAAGATTGTAAGAGCCAGGGGTGGTGCATGACCACAAGGACTCAGATTCTTACAGGTTCCTGGGAACTTGCTCATATGAACTTACAGCAACGGTGTCAGCATGCAAACTCAATCAGACAAAAACCAGCATAGAACTGGGGAAATGGGCAGGAGCCCCAGCATTAGCCAAGGAATTATTGCAGCTGATTCCTGCTGGGTGTGGGAGAATTGGTCTTTTTTTTTGGTCTTTTGGTGGCGCACACCTTTAATCCTAGCACTTGGGAGGCAGAGGCAGGTGGATCTTTGTGAGTTCAAGGCCAACCTGGTCTACAGAGTGAGTTCCAGGACACCTGGGGCTACAGGGAGACCCTGTCTCAAAAAGACCAAAAAAAAAAAAAAAAATTAAAGAGTGACATTAAACAAGCTGACCAGGCTCCAGGGGATGGACTCACACCAAGGGACATCTGGTGACACAAATTTGACTCAATAGGCCTTAATATATATGATGAATTCATGAAATCCTGTGGGCAGGCTATGGGGCGGAGGTGAAAATAGGGAAAGGAGCCCAAATATGGTTAAGATGTATGAAATCCATAAGAATTCAATAAAAATATACACTAAAAAAGAATACTGGAGATACAATACAGTGATAGAGAACTGAACCACCCTGCATGTAGACCTAGGATCAAACCTTGATACCATAGTAAAATTTGTGTGTGTGTGTGTGTGTGTGTGTGTGTGTGTGTGTGTTATGTCTGGCAGGATACCAGTGTCCAGTGCCTTCTCTATCACTCTCTACACTATTGCCTTAGGACAGAGTCTCTCTGTGAACTGGAAGATTGCTGCTTCAATTAGTCTTGCTGGCCAATCGCCTCTCAGAGTTTACCTATCTCTGCCCCCAATGCTGGGGTTACAGGCACAGGTACCCATGCCGGGCTTTTTACATGGGTCCTGGGGATTCAAGCTCAGATCCTTATGCTTGCAGAATAAATGCTGTTACACACTGAGCTACACCCTCAGCCCATAGAAGAAATGGTATGATTGGGAGTTGAAGAAATCCCACCAATGTTCTAGAAGAAAGCTTCCCTCTCCCTGTCACAAATATAACCCAAGTGTATTCAGAGAAGACTTGGACCATGTAGCCTTCTCAGGAACACAAGTATTTCTGAAGCAAGGCATTCTAAGACTTTTATTTATTTATTTATTTATTTATTTATTTATTTATTTATTTATTTATTATGTGTATGAATGTACTATCTGCATGCAGGCGTATGCACCAGTGTCATGCAATGCCACAGAGGTCAGAAGAGGGTGTTGGATTCCCCTGGAACTGGAGTTAAAGAAGGTTCTTAGCTGCCATGTGGGTGCTGGGGATCGAACCCGGGTCCTCTGTAAGAGCAGTCGGCACTCTCAACCGCTAGGCCATCTCTCCAGCCCCTAACACTTCTTAGATTATAGAATAAACAGAACTTCTAGAAAAACCAATGACAGTTTTAAGGAAAATCTCAGGCTCATGTCTGAGGATTTGCACAATTTTTCCATCCCCAAGACTTCCACCCAACTTTGGAATTCAATAACAATAATAACAAAAGTAATAATAAGTGACAAAGGCTGTGTGTGCATTAAGGATACAGAAGGAAGTGATGGAAGAAAACTTGTCAACAAATACAGTGTTCCATATTAAAGGAGCCTGCATGACTCCGTTAAAGGAAAGTCAGTACACTCAGGTCAGGGCTAGTCTCCGTGAGAGACTTGGGAGTGAAATTGTTTGGACTTGCACCCAAGGCAAGAAATTTTATCTTTGGAAGGGAAATAGTTATTAAATAAGACAAGCTACCAACTCCAAAATAATTGCTGATGGTTAAGGAAGGATTCAGACCGATTAGGGGTTTTTTGTTCATGCTGATTTCATCTCAGCTTCCAATACTGTGAGGAGTCTCTAGATAAACCAGGACCATCCCTCCCAACCACAGGAGGTCACAGATGAGAGGGGAGGCCTGACCCAGGCTTCATGCAGAACAGATGTCCCCACTCCGTGCCAATTAGGAGGCAGGAACTGCGCTCTCAGGTTCTAGCCTCTGATTATCTGGTTATGTGAAGTTATGTGTAACTGGAACTTCTTTGAAAGCTAAGCCGCATGGAAGCCATTTAAAATTATTTCACTTCTAATTATAAACCAGATAGAGCCGTTTGCATGCAAAGGGGGGGAGCAGGGACATTTCAGAGGTTGTCAGGGTTTATAACATTCCTTGGGTGACAGGTGGCTGAAATATTTAAAGAACTTTCTGTGCTCAAGATAACCTTGACTGGAGGAATGAGCAGCAGAATTTGAAAGGAAACATGAACTTTGCATACTAACTTGGAGTTTACAAAACATTCAGACCTGATTATAGAAAAACCATTGGATGGGTTTGACTACGAGGTTTTCTTGGGAGGACTCCTGGCAGCAGGTATAGGCTAAGGGCTTTGGTGCTAAACTAAGTCAACGGGTCTGTTGTTACCTCTCTCAGAGTGTTAGGTTATATATTCATAAAAGGAGGAAATCATGCCTAGCTGCAAGGCTGTTGCTGAAATAATGTGTGTGACACTGTGTATCCCTGAGTTCAGTACATAGCTGTCGCACCACCACATGACAACCATTACCCTCCTGATTATTATTATTATTACAAGGCATAATTGTATGTTTGGAATAGTGGGTCAAGGCAAGTCTACTGTATATGACTAGCTGTTCTCAGGCAAGATTGTTTACAATGGCCTAAAAAATTGGATGAAAGAAACGTGATCTTTTACTTCATCATTATTACATAAGCCCCAGACTTCCTTGCCTTTTCCCATCTTGGTCTCAAATCCCAGCCCTTCTAGACAAAGTGGTATCTCAGAAATACAATATAGGATGCGATATTCACTGCTGATGAGCTCTGACCAAGAGGTCAGCTTTCAGGATACTACAGGAGAACATGTGTCCAGTCCCAAAAGAGCTGGCCTGGCAAGGTGACCCAACACAGTCAGGAAAGCCAGAACGAGGTTGGACCAGAAGAGCATACACACTAGACTGGACTCTAGGAAGCAACAGTCACAAGTGAGGGGTGTTACTGGCCTATGTAGAGTTTCATGTATGATCAACCCTTGTTGGTAGTCTGCACATTGGAAGTTTAATAGACATAAGTCTATTAAACAGTTATTTCAACAGCATTCAGTCACTTCATCTGATGACGCCTGGGGGGTAGCCTCTTGTAAATCCACTACATACACTTCATCACTTGCCCATAAATTTTAGACATGCTTATTTTCATAGCTATACATAATATCTCTGGTTACAGCTTAATAATCCAATCGATATCAGAAAAAGGGGGGAAAAAAAAGCATAGATGTAAGTCAGGCAATCTTCAAAATATTTTGACAGTCAGTATAACACCAATATGGACCACTCAGACAAAAGTCCTACATCAAAAAGGACTCTTGTCCCTTTCTACAAACCTAGTCTACCAGTACCAGCATGTGTTGGCTGCGTACTCAAGTGGAATTGAATTTTTTTTTCTTCACACAGTTGGTCAGAATGGGAATTAACCAGCTAGAACCAGCTTTGCACAAAAACTTGAATGCCAAGTTTAATCCTGCGTGATTGAAAGAAGCTGAGCTGCACAGTCCCCTCCCCAAACTGGGTTTAAATGGAGAGCTCCACAGGCTTGTAATTACATGCAGTGCCACTGCGAGCATGACTGTAATACCATTTTACAACACAGAGGAGAACTATTGAGTTCTATTCACAAGAGAAAGTGCTACAAAGATCCTCTCCCAGTGGGGTTGAAAGAGTACGTCACAGCCTATATTTTTCCTGTAATTAATTTTTATGAAGCCAAGCATGGAGGATAATACACCTGATTTCTGTATTTTTTTTTTTTAATGTTCCTTGGGGGATTTCTAACAAACCAGGAGAGGCAGGAACAGTGATGGGACCCATCTGGATTTTAGCAATTGAGTAAAGGACAGCCCCAGTGTGGGAAGTAACCTTGTTTACAATCCTTAACTGCCCTTCCTCCCCCTCCTAGCAGAGATTCCTGACTAGGAAGGACCACACAAAATTCAAATGAATGACACTTCCTTATTTCAAACGGCTCTAAGGAAAGTCCATTTGGTCTTTATCCCAGTGACTAATACACCAGATTGTCGGAAAAGCCTGCTTTGTCCTTCAGCTTTATGGAACTGAGAGGGCCACTCTCTCTGCTCACCCACATATCCCCAAAGGCATTTGCATCCCTTTTTCCAAATAGGGAAAGGCAGCCCCTCACCCTGCCTTGAGGGAGAAATAGGTACTGCACCTGAAGAGACTCCCCCAAGATCCCAGGGAGCACAGACCACAAAAGCAAGAAGAACAAGCCAAGAACAAGGTGCCAAGTACAGTCCTCTGCCCCAGCTCCTCTTACAGAGACTGACAGGATGGCCCTCCCCTCGAGTTCCCATGGTCCCTCACTTCCTAGTCTGTAAGCCAGCCCTCCTATACAGGACACAGGGGGGCTTCACTGCCTCAAGGATCCATAGCCCCAGGAACCAGTTCTCCCTCGAGCCTCCTCCCAAGCCCACTCACACCCCCTTTACTGGGAAATGGAACTATTGTCACTTTTCCCATGCTCCAATAGCCTCGCCATCTTCATGGAGGCAAAGAAGAGAAGCTTTGAAGTGATTTAAGATTTTCATTTTCCTAAGCTGGGCGTGGTGGCACACACCTTTAACCCCAGCACTCGGGAGGCAGAGGCAGGTGGATCTCTGTGAGTTTAAGGCCAGCTTGGTCTACATAGTGAGGTCCAGGACAGTTGGAGCTACAGGGAGACCCTGTCTCAAAAAGACCAAAAAAAAAAAGACTTTCATTTTCCTTAAGTCAACTGAAAATATCTAATTCTTTCTTGATAAGACAGGAAGAGAATACATATTTACTTCCTAATAGAACATACTGCTACATGTATATGTATATGTATATAGGTATGTGTATGTGTAGTATGTATGTATATATATATATATATATATATATATATATATATATAGAATAGAGCTCTGTTTTTTATCATATTCATCAGCAACTCCCAGGTCCAATCTTCCCCCCCCATCGAACTTTGTGTTCTCTTTTTGATGTATATTTATTTTCAATTTTTAATATAATGTTTTTATTTTTTAAGAATTTCATACATACATACAAGTGTATTTTGATCATATTCACCCCCAACTCTTCCCCTTATTCCTCCCCGATACACCACCTCCCTCCCCACCCTGCCAGCTCTGTGTCCTTTTCTTTTTGTAATAATCCACCAAGTCCTATTTGTGCTGTCCATATAGTCATGGGTATAGGGGCATCCACTGGAGTGCAGTCAACCCACTATGGGCCACACCCTTAAAGAAAACTGGTCTCCTCTCCCCCGTTGACCATCAAAAATCAGCAGCTCCAAAGCTAGAGGTGGGGGCTGTGGGCTCCTCCCGCCTCCTTGCTGGAATGTTGACTGACTTGATCTTGTCCAGGTCCTGTGCAAACAACCACAACTGTTCTGAGTTCATGGGTGCAGAGGCTCTGCCCTGTCCAGAAGATACTGTTTTATCCCAGTCCTCCCCAATCTCTGACAATCTTTCCACACCCTCTTCCACAACAGTCCCTGAGACTTGGGGGTAGGTAGGCATGTGATGTGAGTGTCCCATTTGCAGGGTGTGGTGGCACACATATTCTTTTTTAATGTGTATGAGTGTACTGTCTACATGTAGGTTTGTGCACCCGTGTCGTGCGATGCCTCAGAGGTCAGAAGAGGGTGTCAGATTCCCCTGGAACTGGAGTTAAAGATGGTTCTCAGCTGCCATGTGGGTGCTGGGGATCAAACCCGGGTCCTCTGCAAGAGCAGTTGGTGCTTTTAACTGCTAGGCCATCTCTCCAGCCCCAAGCGGCACGCATCTTTAATCCTAGCATTTGGGAGGCAGAGGCAGGCCTATCTCTGTGAGTTCAAAGCCAGCCTGGTCTACATAGTAAGTTCCTGGACAGCCAGAGCTACAGGGAGACTCTGTCTCAAAAAGACCAAAAAATAAAATAAAATAAAAACATAAATGACCCACTTGTGGCTGAGCACTCCACAGACACTTTGACCAGCTGCGCCTTTCTCCACTCACTGCACCAGGCATTTCTTCAGTGAGGTGTCCTCATTTGCTTCCTGTTCTGTGATAAAACACTAACCAAAGCCAACATGGGTAGGGGAAAGGGGTTATTTCATTAACAGTCCATCACTGAGAAACCATGGCAGGAACTCAAGGCAGGAACCCGGAGGCAGGAACTGAAGCAGAGCCCGTGGAGGAATGCTGCTTACTGGCTTGCTGCCCTGGCTTGCTCAGCCTTCTTATATAGCCCAGGCCTATCCAGGGATGGCACTGATGGAGAGCGGGACCCTGCTACATCAATGAGCAATTAAGAAATATCTCCCAGGGCTGGAGAGATGGCTCCGTGGTTAAGAGCGCTGACTAATCTTACAGAGGAGCTGTGTTCGATTCCCAGCACCCACTTGGCTGCTAAGAACCATTTTTAACTCCAGTTCCAGGGAATCCAACACCCTCTTCTGACCTCTGCGACATTGCACAACATGGATGCACAGACCTCCATGCAAACAGTACACTCATACACATAAAAAATAATAAATAAATAAATTAAAATTTAAAAAAAATCTCCCACAAAATGCCCGCACAGGGCAACAGGCCAATCTGGCTGAGGAAATTCCTCAATCGAGGTTGCCCCTTCCCAGGTTTCTCTAGTTTGTGCTAAGTTGACACAAATAACATGCACATGAGAGCTGAGAGCTGCCTTAATCCATGGGTACAGAGATATCAACCTGGAGGGAAGTTTGATACTATGTCCATTTAGCAAAATAATAGTAGTGGGTTCTTCTCTGGGAACTAGGGGTTATTAGCCAGATTTATAGTACCAGGCACATGTGTCCTCTTGTGGAACAGGTGGTTAGTACTACAACACCCATGCCACTAATGCACTCATGGGCATATCTTGCTATGCCAATGTTACTATAGCTCACAGAGTTCACAGAGGGTTGACACTATTGGTGACCTTTCCCCCAAGCAGTTTGCATAGCACCCACCTGTACTATGAAAGCTAGTCAACAGGGAGGAAGCTTCTGGGTTGGTACTAGTTTGATTTCTCCATCTGTATATAGTGTCTTCAGCAATAGGGTCTTACCATCCAGTTCTGGTGATCAACCAAGAGACATGGTAATAGCTGTATTGTTTTGAAGGTCTCCAGGATACCCCTGGTCAACAACTTAAGGGGATGCATTTCATATCTAGCACTGGACTCTTTATTTAAGAATTTATGGCATTACCCCCTTTTAGGAATGAAACTTTGCCTGGCTCGAGGTAAGAAACTGCAAAACTCTTTGTGAGGTTGGGGTAGACAGTCTTTCCTGCCTTGCCTATTTGTGCAAAGTTCCAGACCCTGTCGGCCTCTTCCCTTGATGTATTGAGCAAAGATGTCACACCTCCAGCTTACTGTTTACACAAACAGTAGCTCCAGTAGCTTGGTCATCCCTGGTAGGAGCCAAGATGGCTCGAACTTCCCTTCTCCTCATTTCACACCCTCCTGCCCACACTTCCTTGCCCAGAGCACAGTAGCCTTCAATATATAAATACATCACTGACATGAATAAAACTGAGTTATTTCCTCCCGGCTCTCTCTCTGTGTGAGTTCATTTTCCACGGATAATCTCCTACAGTCCCCCCTCCCCTCTCCTTGCCAGGAACTAAGCCTAGAGGCTGTCTGCCTGCAGGCAGGAGACAGCCTTAAAGCTTGCAGGGAGAGGACAGTGTGTGGAATGCGGTCACATGTGACTCAAGGACTATAAACTACCAGCACCCCCTGTATACGGTAACTCTAATTAAACTCTTTTACACGATTTTATAATATATGGAGCTTATAAAATAGTAGGTTCACATATGCTTTTTCAATTTTTTTATTTATTATTTTTTTATGTGTATGAGTGTGCTGTCTGCATGTAGGTTGGTGCACCCGTGTCGTGCAATGCTGCAGAGGTCAGAAGAGGGCATCGGATTCCCCTGGAACTGGAGTTAAAGTAGGTTCTTAGCTGCTATGTGGGTGCTGGAAATCGAACCCAGGTCCTCTGCAAGAGCAGTCAGTGCTCTTAACCGCTGAGCCATCTCTCCAGCCCCCACATAGGCTTTTTCAAACATCCTTAATGTTGGTTATCCTTCCCCTCACCATTTCTCACCATCCATATAGTGGATACAGAGTAAAACTGGTGAGTTTTCTCCACACAGTCCTTGGAAATCACTGTGGGAAACGTCCCCATTATCCTTTTTCCTGAAGGTAGAACTTTGTTCCTTTCCTTTGCATATCAGAGACTTCGGATACAATCTTACTGGAACAAATGCAATTAAGTAAACATTCTACATATAACAATTTGCCTTTCATTAAAAGTTTTACAGTGAAGCGGGGCGTGGTGGCACAGGCCTTTAATCCTAGCACTTGGGAGGCAGAGGCAGGCAGATCTTTGTGAGTTCAAGACCAGCCTGGTCCACAGAGTGAGTTCCAAGCTAGCTGGGGCTACAGAGAGACCCTGTCTCGAAAAGACGGGAAAAAAAGTTTCACAGTGAGATGCCAATGTGAAAACAATACATTTTTATTTTAGCAGGTTTGTATGCACACCAACTATGTGTGGAGGTCTCATTTGAAGTACATGAACAGCTGACCACAGCATGGGGCTGCATCTCTATGAGAGGCTGTGGTGGTGAAGAGGATGTCTATTTAGAAGGTGTGCCCTTCACAAAGACCCATAGTCCTGGAGCAGGATATTAAACCATGGGAGCAGGCTTGGAGCAAGAGGTGGACTTCCTCTTCCTGGGTTCTCTCTCCCAGATTGGGGCCTAAGTAATGTGAGGATCCTCTGGGCACCCTGGGGGGTGAAAAGCCACTGCTGCCATCCCCTTCATACTCAGTAGCACTCTGTATGGATTCTCCCTTGCTCAAGCCTGCAGTAACTTGGGAACCCCACACTAGCCTGGCCTCAGTTGTGTCTTAGAACATTTCTCCACTAGTGACTCCTTTTTACCCTAGAAATTTTTACACAGTTCTGTTACGTAGGTATATAAAATAGATATACAGGGGGCTGGAGAGATGGCCTAGCGGTTAAGAGCGCCGACTGCTCTTGCAGAGGACCCGGGTTCGATCCCCAGCACCCACATGGCGGCAGAGAACCGTCTGAAACTCCAGTTCCAGGAGAACTCCAGCTCCAGGGGAATCTGAGACCCTCTTCTGACCTCCGCGGCATTGCACGACACGGGTGCACAAACTTGCATGCAGACAGTACATTCATACACATACAGAAATAAATAATAATAAAAAAAANTTCCCTTCTACCTTCTTAAACATATAGGGATTTTTTGGCCTTTTTGAGACAGGGTCGGTCTCCCTTTAGTCTCGGATGTTCTGGAACTCGCTCTGTAGACCAGGCTGGCCTTGAGATCTCCTGCCTCTGCCTCCCAAGTGCTTGGATTAAAGGTGTGCACGACAATGCCTGGTGAGCATACAGTTTTAATGGTCAGTCCATTTCTAAAATCCCCTTACATTAGGAAAGTTCAATTTTTCTACTAGGACATTTGCAGTGTCATACAAATACCTCCTAGTTCTTCTTTCTTAAATATGTAACCAAATAAAAGTAAACTCAAAACCCTGACCTTGAAAGATGGCTCAGTGTATAAGATACATTCCTGCTAAGCCCCATAAACTGAGTTTCATTCCTAAACCCAGGTGGTGAAAGGAAAGAGCCAACCCCTGTATGTTGTCCTTTGATGTTCACACACACACACACACACACACACACACACACACAAACACGTGCACACCTGCAGCACATACATCCATATAGAGAGAGAAAGAGAGAGAGAGAATCATTAACTGTATAAAACCCTCAAAACTCTACATCTCAAACAATTTTATTTCTTTCACTTCAGTTTCTCTAATGTTAAATGAATAATAGTGTATTAGTCACTTTTCTGTTGCTGTGATAAAACCATCATGGCCAGGGAAATTATAAAAGGGAGAGTTTATTTGAGCTTATGATTGACAGTTCCAGGGAATTAGAGTCCGTTGTGGTGGGGAGGCATGGTGCCAGGGGCTGGAGCAGAAAGCTGAGGGTCACATCTTCCAAGGAGCATATGAAGCCACAACTGGAGACTGCAAGGCTTGTTGAACTCTCTAAGCCCACACCCAATGATGTACTTCCTCCAGAATGGCCACACCTTCTAAGATCTCCCAAAATAGCACCACCAACTGGGAACAAATTGTCTGAATACATGACGCCTATGGAGGACATTATCATTCAAACCATCACAAATAGTGAACACACCATGTGGTTGTTGTGAGAGGTAAAAATGAAGTCTAAAATAGTATAAAATAAGAGCACAGTTAATAATAATCGTCACTCATAGCTACTATCATGCCATGACTCCAGTCATCCAGTCCTTTAATTTGCCCTTCAACATCAAGACTCCAGGATGCAGTACTTGTACTCAAACAATCGTTAATTTCTCTAGATTTTAAATAATTTCCCAGAGGTTATTATTCCTACCATCCTCCAAATATAGTTCTTGCTCCAGTTTCCACAATGTGTTTGACTCTATATTTTAAAGATTTTATTTTAATTATATGCACCTGTGTGTGTGTGTGTGTGTGTGTGTTTGTGTGTATGCACATTGGTGCATGTGCAAATGTGGCAAAGATGTTGGTAGATGTCATGGTACTGGAGTTTGAGGCAGTTATGTGCCACCAGACAAAGGAACTGGGAATAGAACTTAAGACGATTGCAATAGCAATACCTGCTCTTAACCTGTAAGCCATCTCTCCAGCCCCACAGGTTGAGAGTATAATATGTAGCATGTTTTGGCACTTCTTTTCAGCTAGTTACTAAGTACTTTGAATAAAGCTTAAACAAATGGAATCACCATTTAACTTAACATACCTATTGCCACAGTATTCCCATCTCAGATGTTAAGATGTTGATGTAAGTGTTCTTTCAACCCCTTTTTAATGTTTTATTATTTTTCTTTTACATGTACAAGTGTATTGCCTGCATGGATGTAAGTGCACCCCTGTTATAAAGTGCCGGGGGAGGTCAGAAGAAGCCATCATATCCTCTAGAATTGGCGTTATAGATGGTTGTTAGCTGCCATTTTTTTAATGCTTTTAGTGATGTTTCATGTATTTTAGACATCATTTTTCTATTTGGTTTAGGCATATTCCCTTTTCCTCCCCCCCCACCTCACCCCACCCCAGGTCATGCATTCTGCCATAACTGTCCTGCATCTTTCTCTTAGTCTTTTTTTATGTTTAGAAATTCACATTTTCCTCCATTAATTTTGTATTGGGAATTGAACCAGGGTCCTTTGCAAGAGCATCTACTGTTCTTAACTACCAGCCCCTACTTAATTGTTCTTACTGCATTATGACTTTTCTTTTGTCCTAATATCAAATTACCAACATTGAATAACTAAGTATATCTTGACTGTATTCCCATATTTTAATTTATTGTCATTTTCCTAGAACATGACTGTTAGTTTTGGTTTGAAATTCTTAATTGTCTACAAATTGGTCACCATGTTTTCTAGAAAAGTACTTCATCTTTTTAATGTAGAATAGAACAGAGGACATTTAGCTCTAAAAAAGTGTTTCTTGGGGCTAGAGAGATGGCTCAGTGGTTAAGAGCACCAACTGCTCTTGCAGAGGACCTGGGTTCGATTCCCAGCACCCACATGGCGACTAATAACCATCTTTAACACTAGTTCCAGGGGAATCTGATGCCCTCTTCTGACCTCCATGGCATTGCACAACACGGGTGCACCAACCTGCATGCAGACAGTACACTCATATACAGAGGACCCGGGTTCGATCCCCAGCACCCACATGGCGGCTGAGAACCGTCTGAAGCCCAGGGGAATCCGAGACCCTCTTCTGAACTCCGCGCATTGCACGACACGGGTGCACAGACTTGCATGCAGACAGTACATTCATACACATACAGAAATAAATAAAATTAGTAAAAAAAAAGCAAAAAACAAAAAAAAACAAAATATGCATATATACATGCCACATATACCATAGGGTTTAGCATCTTCAGCTTATGATTTTTTTTTTTTGTATGTGTATGAATGTACTGTCTGCATGTGGGTTTGTGCACCCGTGTCATGCAATGCACGCAGAGGTCAGAAGAGGGTGTCAGATTCCCCTGGAACTGGAGTTAAAAGACGGTTCTCAGCCACCTTGTGGGTGCTAGGGATCGAACCCGGGTCCTCTGCAAGAGCAGTCAGCGCTCTTAACCGCTAGGCCATCTCTCCAGCCCCATGATTTTTTTTCTTTATTAGGTTGAAGATGTCATGTTTGAAGTCTCCTCCTTAGCAAGCCCAAACCACCATCAGTTCTGCCCTTGTGCTCCACACTGGGGTTTTCCCTTCCCATGGTCACCAAATGAGGTCCAGTAAGCACCACGTCCTGTCTTGATCCTCCTGTACTGGTCTCCATGATACAGCCTGGGTAGTCCAACAATGGCAGTCTATACTCTGAAGAAGTGGAAATCCCAGTAGTAGCTCAGTCCACAAGTTGGATGTCTCAGCAGTCCCCATCTGGCACTGAAGGTTTGGAGGATTCTTGGAGAGACATGAGTCTTCAGTCCTTATTGGAAGGATGAAAAGCTGTGTCTTCTCACATCTTTGAAGGATGGCAAAAGGAGTAGCTGCCACAAGGTAGCTGCACTTGCCAGTAAGGCAAGCAAAACAACTGTTCTCTTTTGTCTTTTTACTAAGATCTCAAGTTTTATACCTGAAGTACAGTTTCTCAGGACTTACTATTTATTTATTTCTGGTTGTACTTTGCTTTTGGATGTTTAAGTCCGCACAGTTAGCCAACCCTTGCTTTGTATTATTGTTTGTAGCTGTGAATACCAGCTGGCCTATGAGCTTCCAGGGATTCTTCCAGCTACTGCTTCTCATCTCTCCATGGAAGGCCTGGGTTGACAGGCCTGCATGCTACCACATCAGGATTTTACATGAGTTCTGGGAACAAAGCAGCATTCACAAGAGAGCAGGTGAAGGAAAAGAGTTCAAAGTGAAGTGAGAACACACTAACTGGACTAGAGCCCTGGGAAGTTCCAAGAGCCCAGCCTGGTTCCACCTCAACCTCTCACAGAAAGAAAAACAGAACACCGTTTCTTACAGTGCTCCCCTCTCTGGAAAACACTTTGTACCCCCTTGATGGCAAATATGTGAAGAATACCTATCCTGCTTGATTGACAGGGCCCAACACAGGTAAGGCAGAAAGGGAGGCTGGAGGATTAGAAACCTCATGGGAAATGCAACCCAAGCACACACCCAAATGTATAATCAAGCTGAATGATTAAAATGGGTCCTTGTAACAAGTCTTCATCATGAAAACCCATAAAGTCGCTGTCAATCAGGTGTTCTTGTTGAAGGGTTTTTTTCTTTAATCAATTTATATTTTTAATGAAAATGAATCCTGGGGCATGAGAAAATTTTGTTAACCATCCATGTCGCCTAATCAGGGCTAACGAGGATTCTCATACTTAAACTTGACTGAGGATTAGCGTTCTGACAGCAAGTTTATTAAATGAAGTCATTGTAATAACAACCCAGGAACAGGGCTGAGAGCTGCTCTGGGGCTGGTGGTGGGTGTCATGTAACTAAGAGCATTGAGTTGATGGGCCTCCATAATCAGGTTAATCTGCCTTTTCATTATGATCTGGGGGATATGACAAAAAGGAGTTTCAACATGATCTGAAGACAAGGTGGATCAGATGAGAGATGGAACAGAATCTCTTTATCCCAGCATGAAAATCAAGGGGCCTTGAAAGTAGCTAAGCCTCTTTATCTGTCACTACCTGGCTAAATACCTCCAAAGAGCTTTTACAAGAAGGCCTATAAGAAAGAAACAGGAAAAAATGCGGGGCTTGGGCCAGCCTCATCAAGCAGACTTCATGTTGTTGTGCTGTTGATTTAACCAGATGTTGAGAGCCAAAGGCATTTTTACAGGTCTTCATCAGTCAGGGGATGGATTACTACCAGGAGAGCCAGCTCCTAGCAAAGCAGGGACAAGGGAACTTACACAGAGGCTCCCTGCTCTCTCTTCCCACATCCTGGAGTGTCCTGACTTCTCTTCAGGCTAATATCCAGAACCTAAGAGGGAATAAGGCTAGGGATATAGCCCCGAAGTAGAAGGCTTGCCTACTATGCACAAGGCCCTAAGGTTTGATCCCCAGTACCATGAAAAGAGGGGGGAGGAAAGTGAGAGAGTGAGAGAGAAAGCCTGGTGTGGTGGTTCACGTCTTTAATCCCAGCAATGGGAGCAGAGGCAGGCAGATTTCTGTGAGTTTGAGGCCAGCATGTTCCAGGCCAGCTGGGGCTACACAGTAATACCTTGTCACAAGAAAGAAAGAAAGAGAGAGAGAGAGAGAAAGAGAGAGAGAGAGAGAGAGAGAACTAAATGCTCCAGAAGTCATCCCCCCAACCCAAACCATTAACAGAAACCTCCAACATCAGTTTCCTGAAGTTTTCTAAGAACAGTAATAGTCAAATGGAATCTATCCTACACCATCCACAGTCCCTCTCAGTACCTCTACTGTTCTGTCACTGGTGCCTCAGAGGGATGAAGGAAGCTGGTAGTTCCAGCAAGGTATCCAGGAAAGAAGAGGGAGTCCAGGAAGACTGGGCAACAGGGAGAACCTTAAGGATGAAGACAGGGCGGGCCTGCAGGCCATGAGCTCTGGACTTACACTAGAGGAAGGGCCGGAGAGACAGAAGGCAGCACTTGGGTAAAGTGGACAAACCTAGTTTCTTGTCTGCTTTTTTATATTTGATTTAATTTTTTAATTTTATGAGTATATTGCCTGCATGTGTATGAGTGCATTGACTGCATGTACCCATGTCATACAATGCATGTGGAGGTCAGAAGAAGGAGTTAGATCCCCTAGAACTGCAGTTAAAGCAGTTGTTAGCTACCATGTGGATGCTGGGAATCGATCCCAGGTCTTCTGCAAGACCAGCCAGCTCTTAACCACTGAGCCATCTCTCCATCCCTGTTCTGTTCTGTTTTTGAGACAGAGTCTCACTGTAGCCCAGGCTGGCCTCAAACCTCATATTTAACAGAGAATGACCTTGAACTTCTGATCCTCCTGTTTCTACCTCACGAATTCTGGGATTACAAGCATGTGCCAACATGCCCAGTTTATAGAGTGCACAGGATTGAACCCAGGGCTTCATGAATGCCAGGCAAGCACTCCACCCAAACAACCCTGTCCAGTCCCATAAGGAATATAGTTAAAGTGAAAGCCCATTCGTGACCTCATAGGGCCGCCAGAAGAGTGATATTTTCATTACATATTTGTTTACGCATTATGGAAACATTTGACCTTCCAAGATATCCCCAAATATAGTGTTTAAACAATGTTTTCTAGAAGCTTAAAGTATAAAAATTAAAAAGAACATTATGTAGACAAAGCCTTCCTCAGTGTAAGAGGCTGAAATGCACAGGGCTTCACACCAAGGTCAAGGCTCAGAGAATCCAAGTCTCCTCCAAGGTCACACTGGAAGAAGAGGCTGTGCACTCAAGTCTCCCCCCATCCTCTTACTGGGTCATTTCTACTACACTCTGGCCCATGGTGAGTCCTTTGCCCTCTGAACAAGAGAACTAACCCTTCAAGTCCTGGGGTCTGAAACTGGAACTTCCACAGGACAGCAAAGCCTTTTCTAATGCTTTTAACTCAGCTTTTTTTTCCCCAGAAATCTGTTCTAGTCCTTGCCTGAACCCCCCACCCCCATTTCCAGACTTGGTTCAAGCCTCTGGCTTTATTTAGTTGTGGTTATAGCAAAGAGAAGGGGAGGAGACGGTGTTGGGTGTCTTTAATAAGCATAAGCCTCTGGCTACTAAATCCCTTTCAAGAATTGAAGCCTTGGCTGTCACACTGCTTTTCAGTCAAATTACAGGGGATGGTGTTTTGGATGATTAGGTCTGTGATGAAACTGGTTATAGAAGCTATTTCAGAACCCACAGTGGTTCCCACTTAAATCTGAACACGAAGCCCTGCCAAAGACACTCTATCTAAAACGATTGCAACTTGTTCCGCTCTTCTGCACACGTCAATATTCTCTCCTTCACAGAGGTAATCAATAACTAAAGAGAAAAAAAATCAAATTTTGGTTTTGAAAATGCATGTTTGGCCATCTCTGGAAGTGTTAGCTACAGCTTTGCCTCTGCAGCCGGCCGTGGCATCTGCTGACCCTAATTAGCTGGACTCCATTGATTGACTGGACTCCTTGTCCTCCAAACCACTTTTGTCTTCTGTTTACTTTGAATTCTTTCATTCCAGAGCATTCCAAGGATGCTCTTACATTCATGCAGCATGAAGTGGGAAGAACATATAATAACAGTCTGAGCTAGTTTGATCAGTAGCAAACACATTGGTGCTTTAGTCTGAAACACTCATTAAGGCCTGAGTGATCTCAAGTAGCTCTGAAGAGCAACAATTTTAACTGTATAATGCCCAAACTCCCAACTCTGGATGTATTTTAGAGACCTCACCTAATTGTTGCTAACAGGTGTGAACTATAGAATCACTGCAGCCTTATTTGTCCTTTATGAAGAAATTTCCAGAGCACTTACATGCGACAAGGTGGCCCACAACGACCCCCAAAAATGGATTGGGTCATTTTTCCCCTCCATTATACTGTAGTTTGGGGGCTTTTTTGTTTTGTTTGTTGTTTGGTTGGTTTGGTTTGGTTTTTTTAATTTAAGAAAGCCAGAACAGGTATAGCATTTGGAAAATATTCAGAAACTCTTGGGCTAGAGAGATGGCTCAGTGGTTAAAAGCACTGGCCGTCCTTGAAGAAGATCTGGGTTCAAATCGCAATACCCACATGGCAGCTAACAAACCATCAGTAACTCCAGCTCCAGGGCATCTGAAACCGTCATCTGTCCTCCACAGCACTGTGTAACATGGGTGCACTTAATACACATGCAGCCGTAACATTTTTTTTGGGGGGGGGGGGTTTCTCTTAATGTTTAGGATAGCTGGGCAAAAAGTCTGTCGTGTTAAAATTTTCAAAGAACCAGTTCTTATATTGAGTGATAGTTTTTCAAATTTTTTACTGTTCTGTGTCCATTATTTCTGCAATGTCTTTTATTATTTATTATTTTCTGCTAGGCTTGAGTATGTTTTGTTCTTGTTCTTAGAGATACTTAAGTTGTTTCATTAAGTCATATATTTGAGCTCTTTCAGATTCAGTACTATGAGGGGAGTTTAGAGCTTGCATTATTATGCTCTAAACTCCCCTCATAGTACTGCTTTTAATGTATACCAGAAAATTTGCTGGGTTCTGTTTTCAAATTTATCTAGTTTTAGTAATCTTTTTATGTCTTTCTTGAATTTTCTTTGTCACACTCTTCCCTCATTTGTGTGTTGTTTTATATTGTTTATCTCCTACACTTCTAATCCTAACCCTAACCCTAACCCTAACCCATTTTTCAGCATCATTGCATTGGTTTGTTTTTTTTTCCACATAAATTTATTTTTATTTTTTTAACAAATCTAGACCCGTGTTCCTGCCCATTCCCCCACCCCGCCAGAGCTCATGCATTCTACCAAACATGCTTTTCATCTCTTTCTCAGGCTTTCTCAATATTCTCCATGAGGAAGTTGACTGTTTTAAGCAGAAGTTCACTGTTTCAGTCAGTTCTTTGATGCAGTCCTTTCTGTTGTTGTTGTTGTTGTTGTTGTTGTTGTTGTTTCCAATATGCATTATGCCCAACTGCTTTGGGCAAAAGCTCAGGGGACCCTACACAAGAAATACTTACAACTAGGTAATTGGCACTAGCATCCACAGATGAGGAATACCATTCATCATTTGTTTTCCTGGGACTGTGTTACTTCACTCAGCATGATGTCCTCTAGCTCCAGCCATTTTCCTGCAAAGTTCATGATGTCGTCTTTCTTTATTGCAGCCGTAACATTTATACACATAACATAAATATGAAATTAAAAAAAAGAAGAGAAAGAAGGAGGAAGAGGAGGAGAAAATCCACAAAGCTGGAGCAACTGGTTTTGGCCTCTGTGTCAGCCACGCCTCCCCCCCCCCATCTAATCCCTAGAGAGAGAAACAGATTCAAAGATAACTATCACACTTACTTTAGGCAAGTGGGATTACTCTTTCCACTCCAACTGTTAATAATCCCTTAAGGGGTTTTGTTTCCTGTCCTGAATTCACTGCAGATGGGGTATAAATGATATAGGAAATAGCAAGTAAACGCCCTGAGCACTGTGTCCCAGAGGCAAGTGCCCACTGGAGAGGAATGAGCTAGCTGAGCATAGAGGCAAAGCCTCACATGAGGACCTTCCCTGGGCCACCCAACTGCTAAATGATTACTATAAGCAGAGAAATCTTTGGAATAATGACAGAAGCACTTAGAGCGGATGTGCTTTGTAAATGATAATGTATATAAATGTTGCCTGTCCTGCTACTTTGACAAATATAAATGCAGAACTTCTTTTTTTATTTATTATTTTTTATGTGTATGAGTGTACTGTCTGCATGTAGGTTGGTGCACCCGTGTCATGCAATGCCGCGGAGGTCAGAAGAGGGTATCGGATTCCCCTGGAAGTGTAGTTCAAGACAGTTCTTAGCCGCCATGTGGGTGCTGGGAATTGAACCTGGATCCTTTGCAAGAGCAATCGGCGCTCTTAACCACTGGGCCATCTCTCCAGCCCCATAAATGCAGAACTTCTAAAATGCTCTATTGTAATGAATAAGACATCTCTACTCACAAGAGATCTGTTCCAGTTTGAATGTGAACTGCCCCCACCCCCACCCCAGCTCATGTGTTTGAGCATGGGGTCCCAGCTGGAGGCACTTGTTCTGGAAGGCTGTGGACCCTTTAGGTGGTGGGGTTTCCCTGGGGGAAGCGTGTTACTAGACAGTGGGCCTTATTAGTTATAATCCACCTTGTTTATATCCAGAGCTCCCTGCTTCCTTATGTGATGTCACACCATCCCTTCCTTACCAGGATGCTAAGTCTTGTCTCCCTTAAGCAGTTTCTATCAGGTATTCTGTCACAGTAGTGAGGCCCAGAAACTCCTCACTCCAGCTGCTCTCGTGACAGATCTTCCTGGGAAAGCCCTTAGTCTAGAGGAAAGCTGTTTGTTTTTCTGTTGGACACTTCTGGCTGGCTGAATATGATCATTTATAGGGTTCTCTGTAACTGAGAGCCAAGCACAGGCAGAACAACTGTAATCTCAAGTGTACAAAGTGCGGAGGAAAATCCTCTTGGCTCCCACATGCAATGAGCAGCAAGTGGTGGAACTACACCAGTGGTGGTAGCTGGGAAATGTTCAACGGCTGCTCTGTCTATGTGTGCATGAATATGCTGCATATAGATCTAGCATAAATGTTACCAAAGAGGTATAGCACCTAACTTACGAATAACAACAACTTCTACAATATTCTACTACAAATTTCATGCAGCTAGTAGACTGCTACACAATGCTTTGTTGATTTTTGCCAAAAGGAAAACAAGGGATCTGTATGTGGCAGCCCCACTGTCCATCGGTGATGTGAGAAGCATTTGTTGTCCACATTTTGTTGTCCATCACTGTGGCAAGCCTAAGCAATCAACTACCCCATCTTCCAGGGACACCATGTAAGATAAACTCTGACTTTCAGTGATTTTGATGTTTGCGACTCCTTTTCTATTATTTTTTTTTTATGTGTATGAATGTACTGTCTGCATGTAGGTTTGTGCACCTGTGTCGTGCAATGCCACGGAGGTCAGAAGAGGGCATTGGAGTCCCCTGGAACTAGAGTTAAGGACAGTTCTTAGCCGCCATATGGGTGCTGGGAATTGAAACCCCATCCTCTGCAAGAGCAGTCGGAGCTCTTAACCACTGAGCCATCTCTCCAGCCCCAATGTTTGCGACTCTTATAAGCAATCAGGAAAAGGAATCCAAACAACTCTATCATGTGTGCCACTCGGGGCTCACCCTCTCCTCCTCATCCTCACACAGGTAAGGATTTACGGCACCGACTTCAACCTTAGTACACAGATGTGACCCAGGTGCCCATACTTTCTTGTCCTTTCATCCTTGGTTAAAAAGCCCCTAAATGATTGTTATGAAAAGTTTCAAGCATCCTCCAGTCTCCCCCGGCCCCATCATGGTCCTGTATCAGCTACCTGGCTTCCTAGGGAGCCAACCTGGTCAGCCATGGGCTCAGATGTGCTTTAGAGGAGGTTGTACCAAGCTCAGGAGCCCCACTCTACAAGCAGATGAGATTCAGTGCAAAACAAAATCACTGTTTTGATGTAATTGCTGGGCTGGAGAGATCATCAGTGAGGACTGATACCAGCATGTAGGTATGGCTACAAGCTGTGCAGCAGTCTGGCTAGACACTCAGACATGGTCCTCCATACTGTAACCTCCATTCAAGTAAATTGAGCTGAAAATAGACAACTTCCCTGATACCTAAAACTCATGTATACAAACATCTCAAGAGCTCAGTTTCTGGAAATGTCCTAGCTTCAGTACCCCAGGTGTGCTCTGACAAGAACAGCTTAAATGAGGAAAGGTTTGCTTCGGATGGGAGTTCAGGGAAATGCAGCCCACTGCAGTGGGAAGGCGTGGCAGGAGAGGGTTGTAGCTGTGCACTGGGAGCAGGAGCTTTTTCACCCCTGAAAATCAGGAAGCAGAGAAACTATGACAGGAAGAAACCGGGGACAGTATATAACTCTTTAATGCTGAGGTCACTTTGTCCGTGTAGTCTTTTAAACTGAATTTAAGAATAGTAACTTACAGGCCAGGGAGCTGACTCAGTGGGTAAAGGCCCCCTGCTGCTGAGCTCCCTGACCTGAGTTCAAGCCCTTGGACCTTCCTGGTAAAAGAAGAAAACTGATGCCCTCAAGTTGTTCCCTTGCTCTTAACCACTGAGCCATCTCTCTAGTGCTACTTATCATTTTTTTAAAATAAGGATTAAAACAAAAAGAAAAAAAAAAAGTGGTCGGGCGTGGTAGCACACGCCTTTAGTCCCAGCACTTGGAAGGTAAAGGCAGGCGGATCTTTTTGAGTCCAAGACCAGCCTGGTCTACATAGTGAGTTCCAGGCCATCTGAGGCTATAGGGAGACCCTGTCACCAAAAAAAAAAAAAAAAAAAAAAAAAAGGATTTCCGGGCGTGGTGGCATGCCTTTAATCCTAGCACTTGGGAGGCAGAGGCAGGTGGATCTTTGTGAGTTCAAGGCCAGCCTGGTCTATAGAGTGAGTTCCAGGACAGCTGGGGCTACAGGGAGACCCTGCCTCGAAAAGACCAAAAAAAAAAAAAAGGATTAAAAAAGAAGTAGCAACTTCTAATAGTTGGGGCCCCTCACCTGCCTGGAGTTCCAGCAGACAAGAAACAGATGTAAGGCCCCCCCTCCTGAGCCATCCTGAACCCACAGAAGAGGACTAACCTAGCCAATCACTTCATTTTCCTTGAACTACCCCATATCAAAGTCGGGATGCCTAGGTCTACCAAAGTTATCTACATTATCATTCCAATTAAACATATGGCTAGGGAATCTAATGAAGAAGCTTGAGTGACAGCCACAGAATCAATAGAGTCTTTCTGGACTTATCGATTTAGCTTTCTCCATGCAGTGAATTGATTTATGTCCTCAGATTTATTTTGATAACTCAATGATAACTCCACTATTCCTAAATTAATGTCATCTTTTCTTCAGGCCAAATTTTTTTCTAAGACAAGGAAAAAAACAAAACTAACATCAAGCCAAACTGATTTTGCTAAGTAATTCCATGGCTAACAGGATGCCATAAATCAAAGAGAAGTGTGTAGTGGTGTAATCGTAAATCATCCCCAGCATGGAAACATACAACGGCATTTATTTGTCAGCATTGAGATTGCATCGTTGCAGGGCCTCTTCCCTGTCAAAATTCATATCTTCCAGTAAAAATCCTACTGTCTAAGGTGACTTCAGAAGTGTGCTGGATGATTTAAAAGCTGAATTTATCCCACCCCCCACTTTTTCCCTTTTAAGAATGTGTGAGATGGGCAAGTCCCAATTCCTAATTCCATGATCTCATGGAATTAGATAAGCCATTTTCTTTATGAGAGGAATATTCATCTCAGGCACACACCAGCAGGACAATTAGTCAATGTCACGTAAATAGATATATTTGTAAATGTTTTGGGGCAAAGAAAACTATATTTTCTAACCAATCTACAAACCAAAAGGAAAAATAGAAAAACTTTTTTCAATAAAAAAAATGTCAGACAAGGACAGAGTCTAATTAATCACCAGGACCTACGGTGCCTATGACCTACACATCTCTGCAATCTAGCCAGCTCTCTCTCAGTACAGCCACCATCTGGTCCAAGGAGGTTCACTGTTTTCTGGCTGCCGTGACAGCCTCCTGGCTTCTCTCCCATCACCACACTGCCCTTTTCAATTGTTTTTTAACATTACAGCTAGAGGGCTTTTTTAATGCATGACATTCCTGCCTTCTCCTTCCCGTGGCTCTCAGAACAAAGGAAGTAAGTTACCAGAGTGAGCCAGAGACCCTGCCTGCTCTCCCACCACCCTGCCCCAGCCTTGCCCTCTCTGGCCCCGCTAGGCCATTCCCGCAACACCCCCAGCATCCTGCACACAAGGCCTCTCTCACTTGGAGCACCTTTGTCCCACCATCCCAGGAACTCTGGGTCAAGCCCCACTTCTCCCAGGAGAGATTCCCTGGGTCTGCAAAGGAGTTAGGCCTTCCTCCTCTTTGTTTTCCTTCAAGGCCTCTGTGCTTCTGTTTGCTTTCTGTCTTCCCTGTTTGACTGCCGCTTCTTGAGAGTGGAGACAACAGCACCTGCCTACTCCACACCCCTTCCCTGTCACAGTGTCTAACCCACATGTCGGATGACTTCTTGACTGAAACAGATCAGCACAGTCGAGACGGGGACCAGAAGAATGTGAGCATTTACTGGCACTGGTGGATGATCAAAACTGAGAACATACCAAGGCCCATCATCTGAAGACAGAGCCGGGAAGCTGTGTTCAAATGTCTCGGGTGTTGCTAGACTACTGTCCACCTTTCTGATTGATGAAACTTCATTTTAAAGAGCTCAAACTAGCAGGACAGTGCAAACATTCTATAAATGAACTGCCATATATCCTTCACCTTTTTTTAAATCTCCATTCACCCTTCATTCATCATTAATATCTTTCAGAGCTGCTTTGTCTTTCTACATATATGTATGTACTTACATGTGCACTAGTATACACATTCCTTAACCCTCTTCCTGCTCTTCCTTCTTTTCTGAACCATTTGAAATAAGGTACTACCCTAGTTACTTTCATGTCTCTGACCAAAATTGTCTACAGAAACAACTGAAAGGAGAAAAGGCTTATTTTGGCTCACAGTTCCAGAGGGTTCAGTCCATCATGGCAGGGAGGGGACCCTAGAGCAGAGCAGCTCACATCATGGCTGCCAGGAAGCAGAGAAATAGAATGCCGGTGTTTATCTTCTCCTTTCTCTCTGCCCAGGCCCCTAACCCACACTCAGGGTAGGCCTCACACTACCAATCAAAGCAGGATTATTGACCAAAACTAACTATGTATGAAAAGGCTATTTAAAAAAACCTGGTACTTTGTATGATAATCAAAAAATAAAATGTTTATTAATTACCAATCAGGGCCTGGGGAGATTGCTCAGTAGTTTATCGTGTTTACTGCCCAAGCATGAAGACCTGAATTCAAGCTGCAGAACCCACATGAAAATCAAGGTGTAGGGGGCAGGAGAGATGGCTCAGTGGTTATGAGCACTGTCTGCTCTTCCAGAGGACCCAGGTTCAATTCCCAGTACCCACATGACAGCTAACAACCATCTGTAATTCCAGTTCCTAGGAATCTGATGCCCTTTTCTAGCCTCTATGGGCTTTGCATGACATGTGTACACTTACTTACATTCAGGCAAAAACTCATGTGAAATAAAAATTAATGTATTAATTTTTCTTTAAAAAGCAAGGTATGGCTGCATCTATAATCCAAGAGCTGGTGGGGGAGGGGTAGACACAAGAGGAGAGTTGGGGCTTCCTGGCCACTAGTGTAGATCCAAGATCAATGAGAGAGACCTTGTCTCAAGAGAATGACATGGTGAGTGGTAAAGCAGGACACCCAGCGTCCTCCATGGGCACATACACCTATATATGCATGTGCATATACCACACACATACACCACACTCTCACGTACAAAAATAAATACATAAATAACCACTTGAAGGACACTGAAAAACAAAATTCTTGTCAATGGGGCAGAACCTTGTCTCTGAAGCTCTCCAGAGGTTTCAAATTTTAAAACTTAGTAAAAAACTGAAACTAGGGGGCTGGAGAGATGGCTCAGGAGTTAAGAACACCAACTGCTCTTGCAGAGGACATGGATTCTACTCACAGCACCCACATTGCGGCTAAGAACTCTCTTTAACTCCAGTTCCAGAGGAATCCGACGCCCTCTTTTGACCTTCGCAGCATTGCACGACATGGGTGTGCCAACCTTCATGCAGACAGTACACTCATACACATAAAAAAAAAACCTGAAACTAGGAGACTCTCAGGTAAAACAAAACCTGTAGGTCTTCTCTGACCAGAAACAAATATCCAGGGTCTGTGTGGGCACTGAGCAGCCCTTCAGAAACAGTGCCAGTGAGCTCAGAAAAACTTGAAATCAGATCGAATCTGTCCTTAATGCATTCTGTTCCATGCACTGAGCTCATACCCAAATATAATTTCTGTTTCTTCAGACTGGACCAACATGAGCTGTGGAAACAGTTACTAAGGGCAGGAACAAGGACTGGTCTGGGACAAGCGTAGCCAGGGGGACACTTGGTAAATTAAGCAGCCCGTGGGAGGCAGTTCACACTGGAAGGAGCAATTTCAACTCTTTATGATGGCTGATGGGCCCTGAATTAGTTATAACTTCCTAAAGAAAAGATCTTGGAATGATCTTGGAGGAACACTGAGGAGGGCTGCTGGGGGCTGCTGGGGGCTGCTGGAGGTCAGGGAGGAGAATGAGAATTAGTCTACATTAATAGGCCTGACATGGCAATGGCGAGCTGGTATGTAATACAAATGTGGATGCCTGACCTTGACTGCCATTCAGGTCTGAGCACTTCATCTAGGAAGGACATAGAAGAGGCCACAGGAGGGCGGTGAGGTGATTAGCATGTGGATGAGGGCTCAGAACCTCCAAATGAGTAGAGGTTTAATTATTCAAGCAGCTAGTTAGGGAAATGAAAGACACACAGACAAGTGGACACCAGAAAAGGATCTGGTGGTGAGGTGACTGGGCGGGGCTCCAAAGCTCTAAATTAGACTTTGATAAAACAGCCAAGAAGTTCTTTGGAAAGAGAACATGGATCTACATCTTTTGAGGAAGTAGATGGCCAGAGAGATAAGCAGTTCAAACACCTAACTAAAGGGGCCTTACTTGGAATTGACAACAAATTTTAACCCGCCATGAACTGTATTTTGTCCAGGAAACTGGATGGATAGAAGAGTCCTTAATGCAGCTGCTCACAGTTGTTAGAAAACTGCTATGGAGAATGGGGGGGGGGGGGGGGCTGAGCAGGAAGAGGCCCTAGCTGGGTGCTCCTGACCACCATGGCTGAGCAGGAAGAGGCCCTAGCTGGGTGCTCCTGACAACCTGAGTTCAGTCTCCAGAATCCACCATAAAAAGCATGAGGTGGTGGCATGCACCTGCACTCCACTTTGAGATGGGAAACAGACACACCAGTTGCTAAGTTGTCCTCTGACCTATGCACATACACACACTAGGGCATACATGCACCTGCACTCACACAAGTACATACATATATGTACAATAAATAAATAAATAAAAATTTTAGAAGAACTTTTTAAATGAAAGAAAGGCCTGATAGCACACAGCTTTAATCCTGGAACTCAGGAGGCAGAGGAGGTGATCTCTCTGAGATCCATGTAGGCCAACCTGGTCTACATAGCAAGTTCCAGGCCAGCTGTGGCTAAGGAGGGAGACCTTGTCTCAAAATAGCTAAAGGAAAGAAAGAAAAATTCCTAACAGCTAGGAAGGATAAGGAATAAAGCAATCTAAGGCTGGGTAAGCAAACAATATGAATTATCATTAGATAATATAATATATTAATAACTGATTCGGGAATATCGAAGTGTCTCTGAGAACAGTGGAGCTTTTCCTGGTTCTTAGGTGGGCTTGGCTCAGAAGTTAGGGTGCCAAAGGCTCGGGGGTCACACAAAACTTTCACCAAGTCAATGGCCTTTGAGTTCTTGTCTCACAAATTTAAGAATGAAATTCACAGAGGGTAAGTTTTAGAGAGAAGTTTATTATATAGTCATAAGTGGCCATTTAAGAGAGAGAGAGAGAGAGAGAGAGAGAGAGAGAGAGAGAGAGAGAGAGAAGGGTTGCTGTACAGCAGGAGAGGCTACAAAAAATAGGACACCATTGAGTCTGGAATTATTTTTTTTCGGTCTTTTTGAGACAGGATCTCCCTGTAGCCCCAGCTGGCCTGGAACTCACTCTGTAGACCAGGCTGGCTTTGAACTCACAAAGATCCACCTGCCTCTGCCTCTGCCTCCCAAGTGCTAGGATTAAAGGCGTGCGCCACCACGCCCAGCTTGGGATCTTTTTAAAAGACAGATGGCAGACCCTGGGGTGATATGTGGGGAGGGGATGTATAGGTCAGTCCATTTGGCCCAACCAGGTACCCAGGTGCCTCCTCTCAGCTTTAAGCTTGAAAGCACCTATAGCCTTTAGGTAGAGGTGCTCATTTAGGAGATAACAAAGAAACAGAAACCAGAACTCTCTTCTAGCATGCCAGGACTTCAGCAAGGATGCTAGGCTGCTGCTCTGGGGCCCCTGCTCTGCCTGACCAGTGTCTCTCTCCTGTTGCCATCATCCCCCTCTGAAGAAGTCACCCTAAAACCACTTAGGAACCAGACCAGGGATCACAGCCTCAAACACTTTTTGCATTTCTGGCCTCTGGCCAGGACAGAATCAAGGACATTTTGGCTTATGGACAAGAAGGACATGAATCAAGGCCCCCCTCCCTAAACTGCCGTCCCGTCTCTACCTCTTGTCCTCACCGTTCCTTTCTCTGGAGGTAACCCTTCCGTCATTTAGGGAAGTAGAGTGATACCCAAATCTGGCTTCTTCCTGCTGGATAGAGTAATCAGGTATAGCGGTTGGGGTACCCATCCAGTGATCCTATCTAGGGGACCTAGAAATTGCATGATACTGGGAAAATCAGGGTCCATGCTTGGGATTGTTAGTCTTGTTAATTATAAATAACTTAAGCACAGATTCAAACAGAAGCTGGAGGAGAATTTATTAAAGTTTAAAAGAAAAACCTCGGAGCAGGCAAACTATAAATTTTACCACTGTCCAGAGGGGGAGAATGGAGGGTAAATTGGAGGCGGAGGGAGCCTCATGCTGTTTAAGTTAAGCAGGCATGGAGTTCAGCCACATGGCCGACAAGCAGCCACATGCTGAGGAATGCAGCTTCAGAGAAAGGCAAAGCCCAAAGTGTTATGGAAAACTTGCTTAGGAAAAAGAAAGGAAGAAAAAGATGAAAAGTTATGCTTTTCTGGGTTATTAAGCAAAGTGGGCCAATCTAAGAAGCTGATGTCTACAGCGCTGTAATAGAGAGATGGGAACTCTGGGAAGGAAAAGTACATTATCTCATTAAAGGGATAATTAGTCTTCCTATCTCCTTAGCATGATTGAGGTATATCTGCTTTCCAGAGGTAGGCCCGTCTTCTTGAGAAGTAGTCTCTTAGCCAAGGGATTGACCTGTCTGCCTGGATTTGGGGTAGTTTGGAATGCTAGGTCTCCACCCAGGCCACAGAAATAGCTTTCCCTAATAGTCTTCCACACAGCGTTGATCGAGGCTACTATAACAAACAAATTTCTTAAGCTTGGTCATTGTTATTATGGCTTGGGAATGTCCTTGTGTCTGGGAGATACATGCTGGCAGATTTAGGAGAAAGGGTCATAATGTTGATAGGCCCACTTCCAGCCTGTGGCCTGTTGGTGTACTGACAGCAGGCCAAGAATGGTTCGTTCTTTTCTTTTTTTTTTTTTTTTTTTGTTCATTCTTTTCAAAATGCTTGAGAAGTGCCAAACAAGAATATTTCATTACATGTGAACAACACATGAGAATGAAATGTTCATGAAGTTTGATTGGAAAGGTCACATTCATTTTTGTGATGTATGAATGCTTCTGATCATTTCAGCAGAGCTGAGTGCCGTAGTTATACAGATGCTGTGGCCTATAAGGCTAAAGCATTTATTTTCTGGTCCTTTGCAGAAAAGATAAATAAATAAATAAATAAATAAATAAATAAATAAATAAATAAATATAAATGGACCTGCCTAGCCCTGCTCTAATGTGTTGTGAACTGAATATTTTCTGCCTGGGTAAACCCTAGACAATCATCAGAATACACTGATCCCACATCCAACATCCGAGCTGTATCACAAGGTCCCAGCCTGGGTCCCTGTGGGTGGCAGATGAGATGCTCTTGGGGATGTGGGGAGACACCAAAGGAAGCTGGAGAGCCAGCAAAGGGGTCATGAGCCCTATCGGACCCCAACCAGGACTGCCCATCCCCTTCTGCACACAGGGACAGGTTCCCCTAGACACCTGGGGGTCAGCCTATCCAGAACTCACAGTCAACAGAAACATCTGGTGAGCACAGAAATACTATTCGTGCCCCAGATCCCTGGGACCCTGTATTGAACAGCGTGTGAAATGAGGCAGGATAGAAAGACAGGGAAATTAAAGGGATAGAGGGAAAAATGCAGCCCCTTGCCCTTGAGTCCAGCTGAAGTCTCTTGGCAGCTGAGAGTCAAGGGTTTCCATACAACTAACAAAATTTTCTGTGAAGACTGTCTGCATAGAGACAATATTCTTTTTATTTTGAGATATTTTAAATAAGATTGTGAATATAATAAACTGTGCCTAAGGTCTAAGCTTATGTGACCTTTGAGTTTAACTGAACTCCTTTCCCAGCTGTAACCTTGAAACTTTGAGAATCTCATAAACAAGATTATGAAGCTTGTTCACAGTCAAAATATACTTGACTTCCTTGTGACCCAGTACAGAAAGGATTCTTTTGACTCTTTTAACCTGTTTTCATCAGCCTGTGATCCTCAGAAATTATCCCGTGGTCTCATTTACTAAAAGAAAAGAAAAAATTTCTTGGATTTTTTTAAACACTGTAACTTCAGAAGCCACCAAAATCTCACATACAGCTATTGTTAGGACAATGGCACAATTCTCTTCTGAGAAGCCCCTACCCACACTTAAGTGAATACTGTCCTTTTGTTAATTTCTTCTCTCTCTCTCTCTCTCTCTCTCTCTCTCTCTCTCTCTCTCTCTCCACCCATGCTGAAATCTCTGTTCAAAATCTTCCCATGGGGCCGGAGAGATGGCTCAGTGGGTAAGAGCGCCAACTGCTCTTGCAGAGGACCTGGGTTTGATTCCCAGCACCCACATGGTGGCTAAGAACCGTCTTTAACTCCAGTTCCAGGGGAATCTGACACCCTCTTCTGACATTCATGGCATTGCATGACACAGGTGCACCAACCTACATGCAGACAGTACGCTCATACACATAAAAAAATTTTTTAATTAAAAAAAATTTTTTTAAATCTTTCCTTAAGGGGCTGGAGAGATGGCTCAGTGGTTAAGAGTGCCGACTGTCCTTGCAGAGGACCCGGGTTCAATTCCCAGCACCCACATGGTGGCTAAGAACCGTCTTTAACTCCAGTTCCAGGGGAATTCAACACCCTCTTCTGACCTCCGTGGCATTGCACGACACGGGTGAACCAACCTACATGCAGGCAGTACACTCATACACATTAAAAAATTAAAAAAAAATTTTTTAATCTTCCCTTAATAAATTCCAACTTAAGCCAGTGAGATGGCTCAGTGGGTAAAAGTGCTTGCTGTCCACACTAAATGAATGAATGAATGAATAAATAAATAAATAAATAAATAAATAAATAAATAAATACATAAGTTAAATAAACTCTAACTTCTTCTTCATTGAGGTCAAGAATCGTAGCTTCACCTGAACAGAGTTCTCTGTAAGGAACCCAGGCTGCTGTAGTGCACAGTGCAGAGTTGTGTCTCCAGCTACTGCTGCCCCTCATATGAAACATTCTAGGTTCAGGAAATATCTCAATTTTATAGAAAGCACTCCTGGAAGAAACAGGTAAACTTTAAGGGACAATATTCTTTTGCTCATATAGATCCAGGACATAGAATTGTGAATTCATTACATTCGTACATTTTTGGTATGCAGTCATAGTCTATTATCCTGAAAAACAATAAAATCAGAGAGCTAAAAAGAAATACTTTAGCATCTATGAATGTGGGTAGCAGTGTAAATACATTTGTAAATGTATAAATATATCATGTGAGTGGAATTATTCAAAGTCTGTGTTCATTCGTGGGGTCTCCACTGTCGGGTTTGTTATGTTGATAAACTTTCAGCTTTGCTGAGAACTGTGTTGCCAGGTTCTGCCACTAGGGGGTAGCATGATCCACTCTTTTACCTTTTCAACCAACTAGCATTAGGAAAACTTGCAGGAAAACTTGGATATGTATGTACTATACGATGAACTGTACTGTGCATAATATGTGCAATATACTATAACATAAATAATATGTAATATAGTATTACATAATATAGCATTGTTAATTAAACATAAAATATTTTTAAATTTAATTTTCCATACGTAATATATGATTTGGGGGAAAAGTGAATAATGTAGCCTATACACAAGTAAAGTAAATCTCACTGAAACAAAAAAATCAGAGATCATCCACTCCTATTAAAAGAATGAGAGCAGTGGGGGTTAAGCCAAGGGAGCAATAGGATACAAGAACCCTGCCCCCAGCAAGCTTGGGAAAGGCTTAGCCCACTTGAAGAATGCTACCTTGAAAAAAGAGACCCAGAAAGAAGTTTCAGCATCCACAGGGTTAATAGACAAAGAACCTGGGCAATGCACACTCTAAATAAGAAACCAGGAGACCAGAAGAGGCTGAAAATCTGAGTGCAGAGGACTCAGCCAGCACCAGGGGGCCCTGGGGTCAGAGGGTGAGCTCAGAGTCCGAGGTAAAGCCAGGTTAAGTGTCCATGCTTATAAACAGCATCAAACTATACTCCAAATAGCTCAGCAAGTCACAAGGGGGGAATCCGAAAAATGTGACTTTAAGTCCATTTCCAAATTAAGACTAGGAGTGGCAGAGGTCAGACAAAGTTCCAGCCTGTACAGACATTCTGCAATATAAAACTTTGAATATTTGGGGGCAGTTAGTCCAGACACCATCTCGATCAGTTTCTAGCATCTGTCACTAGAACACAGATGAAAAGCTCTAGAAATGAAGGGCATTCCCAGAATCTTCAAATCTGTGTGTGCAGGAAACTTTGTTGCATGCATGCACACATCTCTATGCAGCTAGGACTAACGTGGTGCCTTCTCCTTTGTCTAAACAACGAACTCTCTGAACTGAGCTTCTTCCTCCACACACCTCACACTTTTCCTGTGAAATAGCTTCATTTGATCCCTATGAAAGCCCTGGTGTGTGTTTATCAACACCATATCCATTGTAAAGATGAAGAAAAAGACCGTGTCAAGATTAACTTGCCCAAAGTAGAGAAAGTGAGTGGTGTATCCCCAAGTCATCTGTTTTCTTCCACTGTATTTGCTGCCTCAAAACAGAAGTATTTCCCTGAGAACCAAGGGATATATGCAAACATAAACTTCAATGACTGAAGAGATATGGATATATTTTAATTTTAGAAATGCAAAGCAGACTTACATAAGCAATGGGCTTTCTCTAAAAGCTGATGGACAATGTATTTGTTCCAAGTGCTAATGAGAGCCAGAAGCCACAGAGAGAAGAAAAACAAGGATGGAGAAGGAAGGAAAGAGTTGGCTTCAGAAAGGAGGAAGGAAAGAGAGATGGGCACTAAAATCAAAGTGCTGCTCCAAAGCCAGAGTCAGCCTGCAAGGTGCCTACTGCACTCAGTAGCCAAAAGTTCCCAAGGAGTCCATGCTTGTCCAAGGAATGGAATAATGAATGTGCCTGATGCATGATGGGAGCTAGAAACAGATTTGGAAGGGATGCAGGGAAGGAAGAGTTCTCCATTAAGAAGTCATTAAACATCACAAACTACTGTCAGTGGAATGGGAGAGAATAGAACCCACGGAAGCAAAGAATCCGAATGAAGCTTCTCTCCTGCTCTGCACAAAGCCTTGAAACTTTGTTGCCTGAGCACTTAAGCCTGGACATTTCTGCCCAGAAAAATCTCCAGGGGATCAGAGGAATCAGTAGTCTTTGCTTTATGTGCCTTAGTAGAGAAAGCCACAGACCACCCCAGAAGCCAAGGCTCCTACAGAGGGAAGTGAAACCAGGGTGGCAGGGAGCAGAGAGATGGGAGTGTTGGATGCCATAAAGGTACCCTTGCCACCCGAAATGATGTGAGCAGCCTGATCTGCTGATGGTCCTGCCTTGCCCATTTATTCTGATAGAGACAATGAGGGCCAGAGAATGAGTGGCTGCGTGTCTCTAACAGTAAGAAAATGGCCCTGAGTTCACATGGAAGGGCAGGTAAAAGGAGGAGACTGAGGAATTCAGGAGACTTCCTTCCCTAGCTCCCTCACTCTCATAGAGGCTAAGGGCTGGGCAGCCTCCCAGGGTCCCTGGAGGGCACCGACAGTAGACGTGGCAGGCCCTGAATTGGCTCACACTCTCCCCAGTATCACTAGGAGGCTGGAGAAGAAGCCAGGTTCAGGGCGTATCTAGAACCTGGCTCTCCCTTCTCAAGCTGTGCCTGAATCACCTGCCTCCCCAGGTGCGCACTCCGGTGGTTGCCCCGACTCCAGCCCTGGCCTCTGACAACTGTCTTCTTCCAGCTCCTTGGGGAATTGGCCTTCACTTCATGTGTCTAAGCTGCATGTGTCTCAACTAAATTAATCCTGGTGATTCAAACAAGGCCAGCGATGCTCTTGATGAGGACAGAAAACCCATGTATATAAACCATCCTAGCACGTTCTTTGCTCTACTGGGGTTGAACTTAAGATCTCACACGTACCAAGCCAGCACTTTACCAACAGAACCATCTCCCCATTCCTCCACCCCATCCCTGCTCTCTTTTTACTTTTTATTTCGAGATGGGGTCTCACTAAGTTGTCCACATTAACCTTGAACTTGCTCCATAGCCCAGGCAGGCCTTGAACTTGTGAGCCTCCTGCTGCCAAACCCTCTGTGGTAGCTAGGACTACAGGCCTGTGCCACCAAGGCCAGCTTCCGTCGCATATTCCTAAACCAGAATACAGTGGTCCATTACTCCTGGTCATCTTGTCAGCTGCTCAACAACAGCCCCGACAACAGGGAGAGAGAGAGAGAGAGAGAGAGAGAGAGAGAGAGAGAGAGAGAGAGACTGACTCAGCTTCGGGCATCCAAGTTCTGAATCCAGACATTCCAGCACAAAGACCTTCCTTCCCAGGCTTACAATCCAGCTTGCCCTTTGTGCTGAGTTTGGGCCCCCACCACACTGCCTCCCACCCCCTCAACCCACACCCCCACACCCTCCCACGCTCTCCAACTCACTCCTCACCCCTCCTCTGCACACTGCCACCTCACCTCTGGTCCTAGGCTCTCTTCTCTACCTCCTTAACTCAGAAGTTGCCACATCCCAACTGAAATGCTATCCCCTCCCTCAGGAAGCCCTTCCAGACCTTCCCTGCCCCCACCTGTGTGCCAGCTCATCTTTCCCACCTTGTCAAGCCTCCCACCCCAGCACCTTGCCTGTGTTTATGAGGATGACATTGAGCTGCAGGGAATAGAAAACCTGACTTGCAGCCACTTAGATAAATAGGCGCTGATTTTTCTCACCTAATAAGAAATCTCAAGGCAGATAGCTGCTAGCTGCGATTTGGAAGCCTGACAATATCGGGTATGGCATCTTTTCAGTGGCTTTTGTCTTAGGCTCATTGTCTGTGCTGGACAGTCCCCAGATAGCCTTGACTGGCCTCCGTCTCGCACTACCTCCCCTTTGTGAATGTAGTTCTCGAAATAACCATAGAATGTGCTGGGACTGTAATGGGGGAGCTGCCTGGGCCTCGTTCCCATGCCTCCAAGGGAATGCGACACCTTGAGTCGGGAAGGAGCAGCCTCCAGAAGCCCAGCTCTGCTTCTTTCCTCTATTGGAGCAGAGCACACTTTAACCTTGGCTCAGTGATCACCGTAGTCCCAGGAGTGTGTAACCCAGGGCAGGCTGCCAGTGGGAGTCCCTAGCTGTGGTGCAAGTAGAGCAGAAGTAGCTTTCATAAAGCCTAGAGGAGCTAGCTCATCATGGGTCTTACGCAAGCTTTGCCCCTTGTCACGGATCTGTAGTATCTCCATCCACTTTGTGTAACTTATTGCATTGATCTTCTGTCTCACCAGATTTGGGCATTAGTAAAATTGAAGCCCAGGCTGCTCTGGGCAGAAATGTTCAGACTCTTGTTCCTGGTAGCTGGGATAGTGAGGAACTTTGCTACCCACGCAGTGAGAATTCTCTGGGATTGGTTATTGGTGAATAACTTGACAGCTTCAAGGTTGTAGCATGGCTGCCACACATCCAGCCATTGTATTTTCTTCCTGGGCGGAATGAGTATAGATGGCTGCTTTTCCTCTTTCATCAGAAATTTTCCTAAAATCTACTAGTAGCATTTATTACATTTACTGATTGATTGACCTTATGGAGTTGTTTTTCTCCTTCCACCATGTGGGGACCCAGGGATGGAACTCAGGTCCTCAGGCATGGCAGCAAGTGTCCTTACCCACTGAGCCATCTCGCTAGCACCAGAGTCCTACTTATAATTCATAACCTTTGTTTAAATGGCATTGCAGGGCTAGGGAGATCCCCTGGCAAAGCAAATCTCCAGCACCACGAAAACAAGTAATGAAAATAAACAACATCGGGGCTGGAGAGATGGCCTAGAGGTTAAGAGCACCGACCGCTCTTGCCGAGGACCCGGGTTCGATCCCCAGCACCCACATGGCGGCCGAGAACCGTCTGAAACTCCAATTCCAGAAGAACTCCAGTTCCAGGGGAATCCGACACCCTCTTCTGACCTCCGCGGCATTGCACGACACGGGTGCACAGACCTGCATGCAGACAGTACATTCATACACATACAGAAATAAATAAAATTAATTAAAAAAAAAAAAAAACATCGAGTGCTACTATCTGCAAAGGACAAGGGTGAAAAAAAGATTGAGAGCGCCCGTCTGGTTGGCTTAGGAACTGTGCTCTCTCTGCTCCCTCTAGGCCCTGGTCAGAGTCACCTTTTGCCTGCTAAAGCTTGATCTCTCTCAGGGAAGGGGTCAGTTCCTGGTGCTGTACCGACTGGACCCATCATGCCACCCTGTGATAACTATGTGCCGCTGAATGTGTGGCTGCTTCTCCTGCCTCTTGCCCCGGCTGGAGGCCTCCTGGCAGGCTGGACAGCAATGGAGTAATTAAATGTGCAGCCCTCTTTGATCCCTGGGTGCTTCTGTTTGAAATTCACCTGGATAGCGTGGAAAGATACAGCCACACGCCCTGTCTAATCATCAGGAAGGGTTAAACCATTTCCATTACAGGTCTCTGGTGATCAAGGAAGGCGCATTGGCAGGAGTGTCTGTTTAGTGCCTTCAAGGCAAGTGATTGTGAGAATTCAGAATTAGCTCTCTGCCCGACTAGCCCCTTGATATCCTTAGAATAAAAGAGCAGTGACTTTGCCAATGACCCAGATGTTGGAGCAACCTTGGATTAGGCCACAGAGGCCCTTGCCTCCAAATCCTATATTAGTGCATTAACACAGGCTCAACCGGCCGAATTGGATTTAAATCCAGCCCTTGAATGCTCATCTTAGCACAATCCCTTCCACACACCTCCTCTCATTTTGTCCTCAGAGTATTAGAAATAATGGCAAGGCAGCTGACATGGAAAGTGACTGTGTGAGCATTTTTCACATGAGAAAGGCTCTTAATAAAGCAAAAATGCTTTCAATCCAAAAATGTCTTCCCTTGCCTCCCCTGCCAAGGTACTAAAGGCCTGGTACTGCTCTCAGCTTTGGTGGCCCACTATGGGACAAGGGCCAGGAACAGCCAAGATACCTTCCCCTGGGATGCACAACATCCAAGTTGATGTGCGCTGGGTCACTGGGTCCAGACTCAGGATGGAACGTAGCACAGGACTGAAACAGAGACCCAGGCTCATTCGCTGGCATCAGAAAAAGAATCCCAAGTAGCAGGGCCATTACAGTTTATTGAGCATTTGTAATACATTAAAAGCATTGCACCGGGAGCTGGAGAGATAGCCTAGCGGTTAAGAGCACCGACTGCTCTTGCAGAGGACCCGGGTTCGATCCCCAGCACCCACATGGTGGCTGAGAACCGTCTGTAACTCCAATTCCAGGGAGAACTCCAGTTCCAGGGGAATCCGAGACCCTCTTCTGACCTCCGTGGCATTGCACGACATGGGTGCACAAACCGACATGCAGACAGTACATTCATACATATATAAAAATAAATAAAATTTTTTTTAAAAAAGCATTGCACCAATGTCTTATTCATCTTCTTGCCATCCCTAGAGGCTGGTACCATCAACACCCCGTGGGGAATAAGTTTTACATTTCCATGTGAGTGTGTGTGGTGAGTGCATATGTGTTTGTATGCATGCTTGCATGTGTGTGAGTACACATGGATGGGATGGGTATGCACATGGGTGCACTTGCATGTGGAGGCCTGAGGTTGATGGTAGGATTTATCCTTGAAGGCTCTTCCACCTATTCAATGAGGCAGGGTCTCAGTCCAATCCAAAGCTTTCCCAGATGACAGATCTTTCCAGCCAGCTTGCTCACCCCTTTCTGACACTTGCTCTCTCCAGCCTCTGAGGCCGGGCTCACAGGCAGGCAGCCAAGCTCACCCAGCATTTATGTAGATTCTGGTGATCAGAGTACCAGTCCTTACACTTGCATGGCAAGTGCTTAACAACTAAGCCATCTCCCCAGCCCAATACTTATTATTTTCAGAGGAAAACATTCATTCCTTCTATCCAGAGGGTCTTGCAACTCCCTGCCTTCAATCTACTTATCCTCTAAGTAAAGATCGTGTTTAGCAGAAGAAAAGCTAGAGCCACATGTCTAGATGAGTGGTACGGCCCAGAGTCCTAAATGGAGAGCGACCCCCAATAGCCAGAAGCTGTGTGTGTCTAGAGAGACTTCCCATGTGGCCCAGGAACCTCTCCATCCCAATCTTCCCCATCTACCTAGCGGGGCTGGCAGCCAGTCCTGAAGTCTGTGACCTGGAGCCCACCATGGCAGGAAGGCACTGAAGGCAAACAGGAAGAATCCACTGAGTGAGGGACAAGAGGACGGCAGGCAACCCATTCCATCCAAACGCCCTTGACAGAATCGAGGTCCCAGTTTTCTCACCTGATAAACCAGGACAATAGCATCTTTCTCCCAGCAAGATTGGCCATCATGAATGCCACCACCATCACCTCCATAAATGGAGCTCCTTCCACAGACCAGATACAGAGTTCACTACATCATACACATGCCCTTGGTAAATGCTACAAATGTTCATGGCAAGAACGCTGTTACTATACTCCATTATCAAAGAAGGAAACTGGGTCTCAGGGAAGTTGTCATTTCCTCAAGGTCAAATAACCAATCAACATGGCAGCCAACTCAAACTCAGACCCACCTGATTCCAAAGCCCATCTCTTATTCTGTGACACACCGTACAACAGGAGTTTATAACCTTCAGTCCATAGGACCTCTGGGGGCTTCCTGGGGAGAAGCTAAGGATCTGCAAACTTAGCTGAGGAAAGAATTCCAGATTTTTTTCAGTGGCAGTGGGAACCTTGGCCCCTGATGGGATTATATTTATTTGATCACTGACATTATTTTAAATTGATGGTGCATGATGATAATAAAAGCAAGACCAACTTTGATTTGTTATTTGTGAATTGGCTACAGACCATGGAACTCCTTTTAGCCACTAATTAAAATTCAGCATTTCTCTCCGTTTTGAATGTAGGCACACCCACAGAAATACTCTTAGTACCTATGTGACTTTCTTACCAATAGAAGTCACAGGTGTTTTAATATCATATCATAGATACTTCATATCATATTATAGTTCATGTTACTGTAACTTTGTTAGCAATAGAAATCACAGACGTTTCATAGCACATCAAATTACATTGCTTCAAATTTAAGAAGATTAGAGGCTGGGGAGATGGCTCAGTGGTTAAAGCGCTTCCTAATAAGCATCATGCCCAGAATTCTGATCCCCAGAAACCAAATAAATACCAGATGGTGTGGCCACAATCCCCCTCTGTAATTCCACCCTCAGAAGGCAAAGACAGATCCCCAGACAACTGGCTGGCAAGATCAGCCTTATCAGCCAACTGTGTTTGACTGAGAGACCCTGCCTAGATAGCAATCAAGGATGATTCCCGACATCAGCCTGGAGCATGCTGGCACATACACACATGCACACTGATAACACACACGTGTGCACACACACACACACACACACACACAAATGGATAAAGAAAAATGTAGGATGATTATAAACTCTTGCTGTGATGGTTAATGTTGTCAGCATGGCAGGATATAGAATCACCCAGAAGATGTGCCTCCAGCTCTAGTTATGACTAAGAGGAATTATCTTAAGTTAATTGCTATGAGACCCATCTTAACTCTGGGCAGGACCATTCCCTGGGTGGAGATTCTGGACTGTATAAATTGGAGAAAGAGCTGAGCACTAGCTTGCATTCACTGCTCTCTGCTCCCTGATTGCAGGTGGAAAGCGACCAGCTGCTTTAAGCTCCTCCCCACTATGAACACACTTCGAACTGCAAGCCCTTTCTCTTTAAAGTTGCTTCTGTCAGGGCCTTTTATCACAGCAACAGAAAATAAACTAAGACAGTTCCTAACTTCTGTTGTTTAATGGGCTGATGTGGAATTATCACTGCATTCGCAAACTTGTTTTTGTTTTGTTTTTTGGTGTTTGGGGAACCCTACTTCAATGAGAGTTTTGTTTATGGTCACATGATTGTAGAAGAGAGTCCTAGTTTCCCCCTGTATTTGTTCCTTTTCTGCTGCTGAGATAAAACATGACCAAGGAACATTATTAAAGGAGGAGCTCGTCTTGGAGGAAGATAGTCATCAAAATCCACTCTGTAAGGTTTGCAGTTTAAAATGGCATACTTAAAAACAACATATATTTATACAGAGAGGTATTTCAGTAGAGATTTACACAGAAATACAAAATAAACCATATAAGTTAATGGACTTGATTTCTCTGAAATCATAGTCTAGTTATATAGCTTTAAAGAGTAAAGTGTATATTGGATAAAATATATCTGGCAGGTACTCAACTCTGCCCAAGCTTTGTCCACATATTATAGGATATTTTAAGGCTTAGTAAAAGATTTAGATTAGTTAAATTTAGTAGTAGGTTTTGGTGAAAATGGCAATACATTTGAACTAATAGGGAATATAAAATGTAAATTGTTTTATTTATAATTTGTATTGAATTTCCAACAATAACTTTGGGGTTAAGGTACACAAATGGTCTCTATATTTTTCTGGGTTATACAATATCACCTTGTAACACTTTCTTTTACTTGTAAGATAATTTAAAGGAATTAAGTTTAAGTTTACTTCCCAAATAAGTAGCATACAGTCAATGATAAACTGTTTGGGTAAATTTAATGAAAACTTATGTCTTGGTTCCTGTTTATGAGTATGTGTAATACAACTTAGGCATCTATAGGTCAAAACACAAAAATTTAAAAAACAAAAAGAGGGAGGTGGGAGGTGGGGTAGTATCCCTTCTGGGATACAAATGGAAAACTCTGTTTTCCAAACCTATTAACAAATATTCAATTTTGAGATCTTGAAACTAACAATGGGAGGAGATTTGTATGTTCCCACAGGTAAAAACACCAATATAAATGCCTGAAAACGTGCAACTTTGGTCTGTGCAGGATGGACTGTGAAATGCCAGCAGAGAGGCTGACCCATCTGAACATTAAAGAAAGTGGAACCTCAGACTGCCTGAGTCACAGACACTGAGCATCTCTCTGAATTCTATTTGGTTAACTGTTTATAATGGGCCCTAATGAAGTTTACTTTCCAGATGCTGAGAAACCTTCCTACCTCTCCCCTTTATAGGAAAAAGAAAAACATGATGGTACTGAAGTCATTCCCTAACTGTAAATTAGAGCCAACTGTTATAGTGGTAATTTCTTATAAAACAGGTATAACTACCTTTTTTAATTGACTGATAGACATAGGAACTGTGAAAGGATAATTCTCTATTTAGAGCCAAATACAATAGTAAAGTCTTTACAAGCTGTGTAATTAAGCAAAATATATTAATACAGGAAAGCTCTGATAACAGCAATGAATAATTCTGCTTAGAAGATGTTGGCTAGGGGATCCAAGCCCCCCAAAATTGTAAAGGCCTTTTGCCTATAAGTGGGATATATGCAAGGAGAAAGGCAGCAAGTCCCTGTTGTCGAAGACCTGGTGTGAGCATGAAAAAATGTCTTGAGACGTCACTTGCTAATGTACAGTTGGCCTCTGAAATGCCAGAGAGTGTTACCAAAGGCCACTAAAGCAATACAGCAAAATATTAGTCTCCTTGAGACAAGCAAGACTCCTCCATCAGTATCAGCTACACCTCAACTGCCTGGAGATACTGTGCAACAGTGGCAGCCATGTGTCTATATATAACCCAAATCTAATTGGCTATCAGCTGTCTCCTTGGAGGAATAATTCACATCGGATGCCACAAGCTTATGCCCTTGAGTGGTTAGGAGATGTTATAAGCCACAATAAGAACTTGTCACCCTTTATAGAGAAACCACAGTTTGTGGATTAGCATACCATCCAAGCATCTGTGTCTATGCTCACAGCCTAGCTTGCCATAATAATTAGTACTGCTTAAATGCCTGTACATCTAATTGCTTGTGCTTTGTTAGTAGGATTAAAAAGGTACCCTGGATAAGCTGTCAATCCATGAAGGGAAATGACCTGAACAGACTAGAGTCCAAAATGACATCGCCAGAGAAAATAGACTGCTTTGCTTCTCACCCACTTGTGCCCCTTTCCCAAAGCCTAGGGAACAACTTGCGGAAGAGGAGGCATGGTAGAATGTAAGGGCGGTGGAGATTGGGGTGAATCCATGAGACTACAGCAATATAGACTGGACTCCTATTTGATCAACATGCTTGAGCATACAAGCTTCTCCAACTGGACTATGGGAACCTTGGGTTGTTCAAAATTTGGACATAGATACTTGCAAATTGGTTTTACATGAATGTTACATTCATTGCTTATGCTTAATAATTTGGCTCACTTTAAAAAAAATGCACCAATTACCTAATTGTATGGCAAACTGAGCAAAGTCAATGTTATCTGAAAACAACTGTGCTATTATATTGGAGAATCCCTTAAAAAAATAAACAAATAAAGGAGAGAGGAAAAAAAAATGAGGAGCTCGTTTGAGCTCACAGTTCCAGGAATAAGTCTCTAATGGCAGCAGAGGTGGCCAGAGCAGAAAGCCAATGGAACATGTCTTCAAGAAGGCACAGGCAGCAGAGAGTGACTAGAAATCTGTCAAGACTTAAGAACTCTCGGGGCTGGAGAGATAGCCTAGCAGTTAAGAGCACCAACTGCTCTTGCAGAGGACCCGGGTTTGATCCCCAGCACCCACATGGTGGCTGAGAACCGTCTGTAACTCCATTTCCAGGAGAACTCCAGTTCCAGGGGAATCGGAGACCCTCTTCTGACCTCTGAGGCATTGCACAACACGGGTGCACAAACCTACATGCAGACAGTATATTCATACACGTACAAAAATAAATAAAATTTTTTAAAAAAGACCTCTCAAAGCCCACGCCCCCCATGATGTGCTTCCACCAGCAAGGCTGCACTTCCTAAAACATCCCAAAACAGTGCCACCAACTGGGGACAAAAATGTCCAAATACTTGGAGCCTGTGGAAGACATTTTCATTCAAACCACCACACCCCCAGACATACAAAAAAGATGAAGAGGTCCTGGTGCCCAGTCCCTTAAGCAAAGATACTGCATCAGTACTGAAAGTAGTAAAACATTGGCACTATTGTACTTGTGTGCCTTCTTTCCTCCAAATAAATTACCAGTTCTCAAGAGCATGGGCTGAGGTTATAATTCTTCATCTTTTCCACAGATCCATTAAAAGAATAGTCAGTCAACCACTATTTGTTGGTTGATTCACTGGCTAGCTGATAGAAATTCTTCAAATGCTAGTGATTCAAAACCAGTGTCACATGCACTGACCGGAATCAAGCAACAGGGCCGGGGGAGGAATTCTTAACCCTGCTGATGGGGTACTGGAGCCTACCTCTTTCAAACTAAATATAACTGGAGGAAAAAACGTCCATTGGAATTTTCCATCAAGACTCATAGGTTAGGGTCCAGTGTCCAAATGCTATGAAAACCGCAACAAATTCCAAGCTAGGGAAACATTCTTGGAAAAGACGGCCTCATGAAATAATACCAAATAGCCTGGGTTCTCAGATGTTTGTAAAGAACCCCAAACTGTGGGACATCGGTCTATAACTAGAGAGCTGAGAGAGTGCTAGAACTCTCGGGTGCAAGTAATATCAAGAGACTCTGACTGAGAACTGGAACTCAGTTCACAGAGTGCTTGCCTCCCATGCACAAGGTCTGGGTTGGTCCCCAGCACTGCATAAACCAGGCGTAGTGCTCCACGCCCGTCATCTCAGCACTCAGGAGATAAAAGAGAAGAGGATCAGAACTCCACGAGACTCTGGAGGGAGACACACAGAAAGTCTAGATCCCATTGTCCTTGTTGTATGACATCCAGGTTACAGATTCTGGGGCTCAGGAATCCCCACTCGCTCGGGACAGCCGTTCTCTCCTGCAGGATGTCTCGAACTCCCAAGATGGCTCTTCATTCACAGGCTGGTGACAGATTCAGAGTCAGCCCTCTCACAGGAACACTGAGTTCCAGGAGTAAGCCTCCATGGGAGCAGGGAAGTCTGGAGAGTGAACAGCATAAGAGTACCCGGTGGAAAATGCAGAGCTTTGCCCCCCCCCCACCATCAGAGGCAGTCATAGCCTGCCTAGAATCAAGAGGAGGAGACCTGACCCCACCCTTTTGTAGAAAGGATGCCTAAGGAACTTTGGAGCCACATTCTGTGAGTCCTCTCTCACCAAATGAGCATAATTACTTCCAAGCTTGGAGTATAGCATATATCTAGTGCCACCAGTGTACTAAGCATGAACTGGTCTCTGACTTGAGTGCAGCATGCAGCCCCAGCTGTTAACATCCCTTACCCGACCCGACCCCAAAAGGACCCTGCCGCACAGCCCTTCACAAATGAAAAGAACACACTAAGCAGTCAGGCCCACCCATCTTCCTTGCCATCCCTCTAAACATCTCTTCACCTCCAAGTTATCCTCCAGCAAAAACCTGCTGGCACAAAGCAAGCTCTGCATGCTTGTGTCTCATTGTTCCTCTATTAAGACGTATCATTCACAAACCCTGCATTCCTTTCAAAACACCCTCAGCTGTCACTTACATAGAGAACTTGGCAAAACAGATGGAATGGCCCAGCGGTATCTTTGCCTGGGGCAGTATATGCTAATATCTTGGCACAGGCACCTTGAGCCACATTATTTCCCAGCCAAGTTCCATCAGCTGGAAGGTTCAAGATCAGGGAATGAAACAGTTTCTTTTTCTTTTTTTCTCTCCAGAAAATAAAACCATCTTCATGTTCATTGAATAGCTGGAGAGAATCTATAAAGCAACTCTTCCAAATCAGCAGGGAGGGAAAAGCCGGCTGCTGACTGGGAAAGGTTGCTTGTTCTATTTTGCTTCCTGTTGCTGTGATTAGAAACACTCTGACCAAAAGCAGCTTAGAGGAGGGAAGGCTTTAATTCATCTTACAGGTCTGCTGGATTGCTCTGACTGGATCCGGTGTCTCATGCTTGACCAGCTTTGCTTAATTCAGCCCAGGCCCATCTGCTTAGGGATGTCACTGTCCAGTCCTCCTTCACAGACATGGCCACGGGCCAGTCTGATCTGGAAAATCCCTCAGTCAAGCCTCCCTGAGCTGCCTCTAGGAAGTGTCAAGTGGACAGCTGAAGCTAATAGGTCAGTTCTACACACAAGGGGGGTGTGATACACAGGCCATGGGAAACAAAGGCATCCAGAGACGGGATGGCACACGGGAAGAGACGGGATGGCACAACGGAAGTGAGGAGGTAGGAACGTGCCTGGCTGTCGCAAAAGCTTCCTGAGATGGCTGCTGCCTGGAGTGGAAGGTTTGTGCTTGGGAGTTGTAAGGACCAGCTAATTGTTTCATCTGCCCATTACAAGACCCCCTACCTTTTTGGTAAACAGCTTCCTTCTCATCTGATTCTCTATAACCCTGCAATGCACAGAACTCGGGCTATATAAGAAAGTCGGAGGTTCTAAAACGTGGAGGAATCAGGACAGGACAGGACAGGAGTATGAGTCACAGGTAAGGAGAAAATGTGGCCCAGCAATATCATGGGCATCAAATTCTAAGAACCCCCTGAATCCGAAACTCCCACTCTCCAGAGACAGGGAGAGACAGGTCAGAACTTGGGCTCTAGATCCCAAATCATAAACAAATCAGAGAGGCAAAAGAAACCAACTAGGAGCTGGAGAGATAGCTCAGTGGTTAAGAGCACTGACTGCTCTTGTAGAGGACCCAGGTTTGATTCCCAGCACCCACATGACAGATAAAAACCATCTTGGGCTGGGCGTGGTGGTGCATGCCTTTAATCCCAGCACTTGGGAGGCAGAGGCAGAGGCAGGCGGATCTCGGTGAGTTCAAGGCCAGCCTGGTCTACAGAGCAAGCTCCAGGCCAGCTGGGACTAAAGGGAGACCCTGTCTCAAAAAGAGAAAAAAAGACAAAAAAAAAAAGTCCTTTCCTACTCCTATGTCTTGCAATCTGCCTACACCCCACAGCAATATCAATCGGGCACTCAAATAAAACTTTCTATTCTTCTAGAATCATCACCTGAAATTTCCAAGTTTCGGCGAAAGCTTTTCACAAATGAGTGTTCTTCTGGTCCTCACCCCCAGCGATTTCTCGCTTCGGCAGAGGACAGGCTGGGAGAAAGTACCGCCCGTCTCAGAACTTTGGAAGAGTTGGCGCGTCAATATCCCCAAATTTCATAAACATCAGAGGAGGATGGCAATATTAGAATATCTCTCGAGAACTAGGAGCTGGGAGAGATGAGCTCAGGCTGGTTAAGGAAAGCACTGACATGCTGCTGTAAGTGAGGACCCAGGTTTTTGATTCCCCAGCAACCGCGAGCGTTTCATGTTGACAGATAAAGGCAGACCGATCTTGGGTCGGCTCGGGTGCTTACGTGTGGTAGCGTTCACTGGTGCAAGATGAGGCCTTACCATATCCTCTCATCTCCCAGTCTTCCCGTAATAACAATTCCCTCATTTCATACCAATGAGTACCTTCTGAACTTATCCTTCAGACTTGGGAGGCGAGAGGGAAGAAGAGGCAGGCGGATCTCGGTGAGTTCAGGCCGCCTGGTCTACAAGAGCAAGCTCCAGGCCAGCTGGGAACTAAAGGGAGAACCTCGTTCTCAAAAAGAGAAAAAGACNAAAAAAAAAAAAAAAAAAAAACCTAAAAAGCCAAGAAAAGGGAAGAAGACCTGTTTTCCTGGGTCATTCAACACGGCTTCAAGATGAAGGAACCATCACAATTACCTGCAACTAGCTTTTTCACTCTGTACTTGGAAAGTCAAGGAGATTCTGGCTAAAATGGAACAAACCTGTTAAGATCAATAGAACTCTATAGGGAACTAGCTATAAAAATGGATACATGAAAAATCAATACCTTGCTCTACACACACAACTAATTTGAAAATATAATGAAAGAAAAAGATCCCATTTAAAGAGCCAAAAATGTCTCTCCAAGAAATCTAAGAATAAACCTAATAAAAATATGCAGAATGTATATATGAATGAAATGTTTAAATTCTAATATGAGAGCCAACAAAAATGTTGCAAAGCTAATCAGATGATAAGGCAGAGTGGGAGAAATGCTTCAGAGTGCCCAAGAATAGAGACAAGAGAAAACAGAAGAAAGAGAGTGTGGAAGAGAGAGGTGAAAAGGCACAGCCTGGCTGTCTTCCGGGGCCAGTGATTGGGCTGCAGGTGACTTTTCTGGACCTGGGGTGTGGGCACCAGAGGGGAGGAGCAGGCCTGCCTGCTGAAACCACAGGAAAACCCAAATCAGTACACTTCACGTGCTTTAACTTCTTGCCTTTTTTCCTTTCAATTTTTGTATATGTGTGTTTGCCTGCCTGTATGTAAGTGCTCACACACATGCAATGCTCAAGGAGACCAGAAGAGGGAACCAGATCAAAGGTAACTAGAGCTATGGATGTTTGTAAGCTGCTGTGTGGGTGCTGGGAACTGAACCTGATCCTCTACAAAAGTAGCCAGGGCTCTTAACTACTGAATCATCTTCTTCAGCCACTTTTTCCTCTAATTTTAAAGGTCATGGATAAGCTTAGCTAAAGGTACCACCTCTGATGTACAGGTCACATTGGTAGCAGTTACCTAAGTTATTTTTCAGGAATTTGGAGGAAGCTCAAACCAGTCCAAACTACCAACAGTTTACCTGAGCCTGAGTGAGCACCCTATGGGTGAATTTCTGACATCCAAGGACCAAATCTTCCCCTCAGAGCATAGTGATGCTGCCATTTTCTGAACACACATCCTATGAAGAGTGGATGACCCATGCCCAGAGAACTGACTGCTTCATTTTTCTTTTTCTTTTTTTTTTTATTTAATAACATTTTTTTAATTTTTTTTATTAATTTTATTTATTTTTGTATGTGTATGAATGTACTGTCTGCATGCAAGTCTGTGCACCCGTGTCGTGCAATGCCACGGAGGTCAGAAGAGGGTCTCGGATTCCCCTGGAGCTGGAGTTCTCCTGGAATTGGAGTTTCAGATGGCTCTCGGCCGCCATGTGGGTGCTGGGGATCGAACCCGGGCCCTCTGTAAGAGCAGTCGGTGCTCCCAACCGCTAGGCCATCTCTCCAGCTCCAATAACATTTTTTTATTGATGCTTTGTGCATTTCATACATCACTTTCCAATTCAGTTCAGGCATATCTCCCCTTC